>VUQR01012610.1:0-12186 GCA_015108515.1 Hemichromis elongatus | reverse complement strand
GGTTAATTCTCTTTTTTTTTTTTTTTTTTTTTTTTAAATCACAGTCAAATGTGTTTAGCATGTCTTTTCCTGTCTCCCTCTGCACTGTTCTTTTCCCCTCATCCCCAGCTGGTCCTGGCTGATGCCTCTACCTGAACCTGGTTCTACTGGAGTTCTCTTCCTGTTAAAAGGACGTTTTTCCTTCCCTCTGTCACCAAGTGCTTGTTAATAGGGGTCATCTGAGTGATTAGGTTTTCTCTGTCTTAACTTTACAATATAAAGCATATTGAGGTGACTGCTGTTGTGATTTGGTGTTATATAACTAGAGTTGAATTAATTCTTGGATGGTAAACTGTTTCCATTCATTCTTACATGGCATGGCATCATTTAATTAAATTAATAAAATATGATCAAATGTGACTGAAATTATAATATTCTTATTTTTATGTACCTCTCTAAATAAAAAAGTTTAGCCCTAAGGGGGGCACCAACCTATACCTTTACCTGCCACTTTGCGGCCTGCTAGTGTCACACTAAGAAGGTTGTCTTTAACCCAGCAGCAATAAAGCTAATGGGGTTGTTTGTGTGTTATTCTGGAAAGGCTATTGCCATTTAAAATGTTACTATGTGTAAGATAAGTATTGCATCTTTTTCCCAACTTTGTTCACGTGTATTTAAGCTCTTCTGTTTGAGGTGTTACTCAAACAGAAAAAGTCAGACTACAGCTTCAATAACACTGTCATTTTCCTCACACTACAACATTGTCAACCCTCTCTAGGTCTTTGCATGGGGGTATAATAACTGCGGCCAGATCGGTTCGGGCTCCACAGCCAACCAACCCTACCCCAGGAAGGTCACCGGCTGCCTGCAGGGCAAGAATGCATCAGGCATCACATGCGGGCAAACCTCCTCTATAGCGCTTGTCGACAATGGAGAGGTGATGTTAAACAGAAGCTTAGTGATCTCATTGAGAAATCTGTACTTGATGTAGTAAACAGTGTGGCTTTTATTTCTCTTTAGGTTTATGGCTGGGGCTACAATGGAAATGGGCAGCTGGGAATTGGCAACAATGGAAATCAGCTGACACCTTGCCGTGTTGCTGCACTCCAAGGGATGTGCATTCAACAGGTGAGACATTCAACAACCACATGAAGGAGTTTTTAATATCAATAACTGTCTTGAAGATGACTCATGATATGTGCTTAACTCTGATTGGGTAATTTTTTTTATCAGCCGCATTTAAATCCGTCCCTACCTTCCAGATTGTATCGGGCTACGGACACTGCCTGGCCCTAACCGATAAAGGGCTGCTGTATGCCTGGGGAGCAAATACCTATGGTCAACTGGGAACTGGCACCAAGAGCAACCACCTCAGCCCTGTGCACATCATGGCTGACAAAGAGAGGTGGGAAGGGTGTTGGACATTTCCTGTTAAGATTTAGTTTCCTGTCCTCATTTCCTCCCTCTGTACCTCTGCCTCTGCTCCTGGTCTTAAGTATTCATCTGCAGTAAACAAAACAATGCTCTTTCCCCTATCGTAGATATTGTGGGGCAAGTCCTGTCACAGCTAAACAGCTTTCACACTTTTGACATGTTTCAGTACAATATTTAAGAAGGAAAGGCGCTCCTGTGTTAACACTTCTCTCATTCGGCAGGGTCGTCGAGGTGGCAGCATGCCATTCAACACACACGTCGGCAGCCAAGACCCAAAGTGGGCAGGTATATCACTCATCATTCAAAGCGACGCGCAGTCTTGTATTTCTTTGGTTTCTGGAATTCTTTATTCTAAAGAAAACACCAGGATCATTATCGTTTCACTCCTCCTCCAGGTTTTTATGTGGGGTCAGTGTCGAGGCCAATCCATTGTCCTGCCACACCTCACGCACCTCACCAACACAGACGACGTCTTCGCCTGCTTCGCTACGCCATCCGTCATGTGGCGCCTCATGTCGATGGGTGAGAGGAGAGACAACAAATTGTGGATTATTTGTGTAAAATAAAAAGCAAAGATGAAAGTTTTCTAAGTACTGTGACTGTTACTACTATTTTTTTTTCTTCTTCTTTTTCTAGAGCAAGATGACTTCCTGACGGTTGCAGAGGCTCTTAGGAAAGAGTTCGACAGCCCAGAAACTGCTGACCTCAAGTTCAGTGTTGATGGCAAATACATCCACGTTCACAAAGCTGTGTTGAAGATAAGGTGTGTTTATTATCCACATAGCTATAAGTGAAAGATAGCTTTGACATATTTGGTAGCTGTGCTTTGTTTCGTGCTGTTAAGGCAGCCTGTGATTTTTGTTGGCAGTCCCTAACGTTCCAGTTTGTGACTATTTAACCATTTGCGTACATTGTAAATAAAGTATTTTTATCGCGGCTAGGTGCGAGCATTTCCGTTCAATGTTTCGCTCCCAGTGGACGGAGGATCAGCAGGAAGTGATAGAGATTGGCCAGTTCTCATATCCCGTCTACAGGTCCTTCCTGCAGTTTCTTTACACAGATACTGTTGACCTTTCACCTGAGGATGCCATTGGTTAGTATGAATGCAATTGTTAAATATGTTCTTAGAGTGTGTAGAAGGATGTTTTGGGGTTTGTTTGTTTTTTACATTCTGTGTGTGTTTGTGTGTTGTTCTGCAGGCCTTTTGGACCTGGCCACCTCTTATTGTGAAAACCGCCTGAAACGTCTGTGTCAGCAGATCATCAAGAGAGGAATCACTGTGGAAAACGCCTTCACCCTGCTGTCTGCGGCCATACGTTACGACGCAGAGGTACAGTTATAAACAGGTTTGTCAGGTGGACAAGCTAAGGTGGTAGATAAATTCACATTTTAAAAAATGCAGCCTGAAATGTTTTTTTACAAAAACTGGTTACATCATCTGAGAAACCACCATATTATTAAGGCTGCAGTCCCTCTAGGGGAAAACTGTACGACCAGAATTATTGTGTGTTATAAGCTTGTGATCTTGTTGCCTTTAAAATAATTGCTTTGAAGATGCGGATCAGGTCTGCGACAGCTCACAGTCTGCAATAAAACTGCAGTACAACAGTCAGTCTGTTATAAGTGTGAGCAATTACATGGAATCAGTTTTTGATAATATAGTGATTAGCTAGAATAAATTGTCCAAAATGAGGGACGTACTCAGATATATAAACAGAACTTCATACATTCAGAGTCAGAACCTCAAAGATCTGAAACAGAAATTTCTCCAGAAAACGTGACGTCGTAGCAAATTAACAACCTTATCGGCAACCTTGATGCGTAACAAGAATAAAAGCAGTCGAGTCGAATCCTTTATTACAGTGATCAGCACACTTACACGGTGATTGCAACATGTTGATAATCAGTCTGGCTTTAAATATTAGACAGCAGTTATTTGCAAACCTTCACCAGTCTGTCTGAGAGTGATAGCAGTCTGACCAAGTGTGCACTATGGTATAGCAGCAAAGGAAAACTGTTGCAATCTGATCTCCCTATTAATTTTCTATTGTTTGCTTTTCCAGGACCTGGAAGAGTTTTGTTTCAGGTTTTGTATAAACCACCTGACTCAGGTGACTCAGACCGAAGCCTTCTGGCAGGTAGACGGAGCAATGCTCAAGGAGTTTATCAGCAAAGCTAGCCGCTGCGGAGCCTTCAAGAACTGAGTGGTGCTTTTAGGTTCCTGCAACCTAAACAAAAAAACAAAAAAGAAATGAAAGAAACTACTGACCGAGCGGATTTGGTTGTGCTGCAGGTGCAGCAGCAGAACGCAATACTACAACGACTGTTTCAGTTTTCACATTCCTGTTGATCCCACCCACAACAAAAGAGGAGGCCCTTTCTTGAAATACTTATTTATATATACTTTAAGGAAGCACTTAAACAACATTATTCACAAGATGCTTCAACTGGATTTTAGGCTGCTTTGTCTGTGGATCTGAAATGAGCACTTTGACCAAACCCATGGCGCCTTTTCTGTGGAAGGTCTTTACATACTTTATGTATACTTGAATTTTTTTTCTCAAACAGCGTTTGCTTTTTTCGTTTACTTTCTGGAAAATTTCAAAAGGGGGAACAAAGTTCTGGAAGGAATAACCTACTGAAGAAATCTAAAGAGATGAACTGTACTGTACTGAAAACATGTTCCACGCACTTAGCAGTACAGCCCAATTTTTATGGTGAATTAGTTGCATTGGTTAATTGCCAGGCAGTTAGTATTTGCATTCATACAGTAAAACTAAAGAAAGTAATGAGCAGATGAGAGAAACCCCCTTCTACCATGTCATGATTCCTGACATTGCATAGTTTGTCTACTAGAGGGCACAGGGTAAGTTTGGCATTACACGTTGGAGCGCTAAAAGCTGATCTAAGCAGAGCTAAATGAGTAAATAACATAGCAAGTAGGGAAATCGGTTTGTTGAGTTTGTCTAAAAGAAGAAAAAAAAATTATTGACCAATATATCAGACTATAAGATTTTTGAATCACCTAATATCGTTATCAGCCTTCGATATCCTATATCAGTCAGGCTCAAAACTAAAAAGCAACTGTTTGATAAAGACAAACTCAAACATATACATGACATACACAGCTGATGCAGAGCCTACTGTGGTTTGTTATGAGTTGCTTCCTTGGTAATTGTTCCTTTGTAAATTTTGGGAAGTTCAAAACTGTTGTTACACTAAAATCTGTCTCTTCTTTAGCTGTGTTCATTATGCCTAAAATTTCCTCTGCAGCACTGCAGTCATTTACTCATATTCTGTAAGAAGAGGCTGTGTTTTGTTTTGTTTTTTTAAGCTTATTTAAAAATCTATGGAATATATATTCAGAGAAAGAAGTTGCACTTTTCTGTTAAGAAAAATAACCGTCTGTGATAAAATTGATAGCTCCTTTTTCTTCACGTTACAAGTAAAATGCATTGTACCTAAGGCATGTTGTACTGTGGAAGCTTGCTCAGGTTTCTGCATTATTAGCATTTTCCTCATTACAGGTTGGTTTGTGTGTTCGGGCAAATTTAAAATAAATAAACAAAAGAACTTAAGAGGAATTCATCTCACTTTCTGTAGGTTTTTTCTATATATGGAGCAGAAATTGCACTAAACAAACCTGCAGGATACATTGCAAATTAAAGCAAGAGGAATGCTTTGAAGCACTTTTTTCATTTTTTACTTTGTCTTCTGATGACCAAAAACTCCCTGTGGGTCCTAGCCTTTAGGGCAACATGCTTTTGACCATGTCAGCTGCCGGTAAAGCCAATGTGAGATCAGTTTCTATTTCCTTGATAGGTTTCTATTTCCTTGATAAGTTTCTTTTTCTTGATGTACTCAGATGCTTGATGAGCAACAACTAAAGCTCCACGCCTGTTTATTATTAAGCACAGTTTCAGTTCAGGCCAAAAAGTAATTTAGGATGCTTTGAGGGCTTCTGTGGACATCTTTGATTTCGGGAAATGAGGTCTAGGTTTACAGTTTCTGCTTGTTTTGGTTTTTTATGAGCTGTTCCTTCTTTGTTTATGAGGAAATATAAACTGGAAGAGTAAAACTGATTTGTAGAGTGTGTGTGTGTGTGTGTGTGTTATATTTTCATTGTTTAGGAGAAGTTTATAAAGCCATTTGGTCCATTCTTAAATTCAGCTTAGAATATCAGTTTGGGATATGCATTGTTGTTCTTTTGCTGTTACATACTTGAGACATACTGTATTATATTACTTTTTTAATTTAGTTATGGGGATTATGTATTTCTGTGAAGAAATAAATATTTCTTAAACCTGATTTGCTCACTTGTAATAACTATTTTGTTCTAACATACATATAAATGTATTTCTCATTGTGTACAAGTTACTTGACATTAAATTGAATATCTACTGTTTTTATATTTTTGTATTGTCTAGATCTTTATTTGCTCCTTGAACCAAACAAATATGTTTTATGGATAAAATAATGATGTGAAAAAATGCATTCAAATAGAAAGATATAACAACTATATATCAAAAATCTAGGTGGAAATCTAAGATTTTAAAAAGAATATTTCACTTAAGTAAAACTTTAATAAAAAGTGGTTAATTTTGGTGAAATTTTATTAATACAGTTTATCAAATGAAATGTATTTATTAATAAAAATGGCTTCTTAGAACATTTAAATCTGTGGTATGTTAAAATTAGCAGTTGCGATGATTCATACTTGGTTGCGTGCTGCCCGCCACACAATTGGCTCCGCCCATGTGGCGGCGTCAGAAAATATTCCCGGAAGAAATCCGGAACTGTCAAGATACCGTCCACTAGCGAGGTCACAGAAGGTCGGTTCAGTCTCCTTTAAAATAATAGGGAGGCAGTTTCTGTTTGCGATAGAAATACGTAAAGTTACGTTCATCCAAATATGTAGCAACTGTACAGTGTTTTATTTGGAATTTTTGTACCGAAATACGCGAGTTGGTGCTAGTAATGTTAGCATTGTAGCACTGTAACTTAAAAATCGCAGGTTCCCAAGAGTTACCGATACTAACCGGATTTCAACGTGACTTTAAAAAGTCTTTTTAATAAAAAAAATTATTGTGAAATGTACGTTCAGATTTCTATGTGAATTTCTTTATTGGTGCAAATTTATTTTTCTGAGTCAGGGTCTTTCTAGGCTTTTATTTTGAAAGCGTCAGCTGAAAATAGTATTCGTGTGTCTGTCCAACTTAACTGTAAAAAGGATACAAAAAGCTTCATCAGGCTCTTCTCTTGCTGAACGTCAGGCCGACGTATTATATTGTTTTCTCTAGCTGACAGATTGATTGAATGGAAGGAAGCCAAATATGGAACCGAGCCGATCCGGGCCAGTCCCAACCGTGTCGAGAAACAAGAGACAGCAGCATCCAGACTGACAGCAAATTACAAGGTAAGCCAACTGGAGGAAGAGTTCTTCCAGCAGTTTAGCTTCATAGGTTTCCCTTCTGTCATGCCACAAAATCGCAGCTTCATGCGATGCAGTTTATCAGAGAGCCACTGTTTAATGGCCACAGCTGACAACCTTTATTTACACAATGTTGCATATATTTGTCTTATTCTATTCACATTATATGGCGAAGCGCCCACCCTCGATCAATAGACAGAAGTCTTCACCTTCGTATATCTGAAATAAATGTTATATTTTTCTAAGTCCCAGTCAACATGCCAAGTTAGCTTCGGTGAAGCCTTTAAAACATGCAAACATTAGTAATCTTCACGATATATATTCTCATACAAACATGTGTTACTGCAGCTTTTCAGGGAAGCATTAATGGCTTAATTCAGCTTTGTCTCTGCTTCAGGCCATGGCCCCAGGTTGTCAAAGGTAAACCTCTTCACCTTGCTGAGTTTATGGATGGAGTTATTTCCTCAGGAGCAAACAGAGCAGGATGGCGATAATCAGGTTAGCTTTAATACAAAACCACAGTAATGTATGCAATCCAGAAAAAAAATCATCAAGTTCTGGCACGGTTCAAGTCCATCTTTACTAGTACCTGTGTGTAAAATGAATAACTGTGGCTGTGCTGTGCTTCAGCTCCATGGGATGGGTTTAGTGGTGGTGCGGGAAAGCAAAGTGGTGGGACTTCACTGTTCAGGAGCCGAGCTTCACGCCGGACAGGCGGCCATCATCCAACACGGCGCCCGCCTGGCTGACTGTCATCTGTACTTCTCGAGGAGACCCTGCGCTACATGCTTGAAGATGATCATTAACGGTGAGTGGAGGAAGAGGCATGATGCATGAATGAGTAGACTGTGTTGGAGGAGCCTAAAGCGCGAATGTATTTATTTGTCACACACTCAAAAAACAAGATGTTCTTTAACAGGCAAAACTTATATAATATACCTTGGACCAGTGCGGCTTTTTACTTGGAAGTTGGCCTGCTTCCTAAACATAATTATGAAATGCCACACAATTCATCAGAAATGCAATGTGACAATGTGACATGAACCAATGCACCTGCACTTCTGTTGTCACACCTTTACACATTCCAGCCTCTGTGCTTTTCAGAGTCCACCACAGTGCTGTCACTTTGAGGCACCACCCTAATTGTAGTCAGAATAACTGCAGTCTTTCTGGTACAGCAACTTCTTTCATTTACTTTGGATTGAACCTGTTTTATAAGATTGTGATCAGACCGTGGATTGCTGATTTCCAGATTTGAGGAATGACACATTGAGAAGTGAACACACTTAGAAACCTTTTCCACTTTCTCTACCAACTCAGGACAGACTTTGACACCATAATGATATATTTATTTACTGTGAGCGTATGACTGAATATGTCCCACAGGTGTTGCCGTAGTGTTGTAAACGGCATTATCGGCATTAAACTACATCAGCACTTTGCTGAACTTTGCCCGGGAATGAGAGAACAGAGCTCCAAAGTTAACTAAGATGAATAAATGCTGTTTGCTCTCCTCCTCCTCCAGCGGGAGTCAGTCAGATCTCCTTCTGGCCCGGGGACCCTGAGATCAGCATTCGGAAGGCCACCTCCACAAACAATCCCAGCTCCTGCGGTCCAGCTGACTTCATATCAGAGGAAGCTTTACTGGATGCTGTAGCAATAGAGAAACTCAAGTCCAACAGCCGTCCTCACATCTGTGTGCTGCTGCAGCCGCTGGCGCCCGGCCTGGCGCAGTTTGTCAGCGAGACGTCCAAAGATTGTGACTTCACCGAGAGGATCACTGATGACAACCCAAAGCGGAACAAGCAGGAGCTTTACAACAGGTACCTTACTGTACTTACAGTATCTGCTTCTGCAGAGCAGCACTTTTGAGCTTTGTGCCAAAATCTAATTTTAATAAGTTACACTCAGGTGCCTAGAGGGAAACACAAGCAGGTGTTCGACACACACCAAAAAAAAAACCCCCAAAAACTTTCATCTCCTCTGTGGAAATGATGCTGTTTCTCAGATATGAAGTGGTAAATCAGCCAAAGGATGTAAAGGCACAGGTGTAATTTTCAACATGCTGGTTCTTTTAGACCCTGAAAAAAATGATATAAAAAATACATAACCATAAAAATGGGCTTCTTTAAGAAATAATTAGGCCCAAAAAAAAAAAGAGATCCGCTAAACAAAACTCCACTCAAAAATAAAGCCCATCATACCAAGATCTTAAGTGAACAAACTGAGGGGTGTACTGAGATGTGAGATTGATGGGTTAGTGAGGTACTTTGAGCTGTGTGGCATTTTACCTGCTTAAATCACCGTGGTAACTCATGCTGAGTGCAGAGTGTTACGTTAGGAATTTCATCAGAAAATCACCACATTTTCACATGTTGTTTTTATATACAGCATGTTTGAAAAGCGGTGTAGGTTCTCTGCTAGGGTTGATATGTTTTATATGTGCTGCATGTGAAGCCATACCATACTACTGTAGTAAAGGAAGCCCATTATCCAGAGACACTATCGCTGGAAAGTGCACGTATTCAGATGGTGTTGCAGAAAATGTGGAAATGTTATACTTCATGTTAACCTCTTGCGGATTCTCTTTTACACTGTTGGAATTGATGCTACTAGAATACAGAAAACACAGAGAGACTAAATTGTCAGTAATGATTATTGTAACGCACTTTATTGTGGGATTAGTGATGCATCCATTAGGCGTCTGCAGGTTGTGCAAAACGCTGCAGCACGTCTTTTAACTGGAACAAAAACGTCTGAGCACTTTATCCCCATTTTAATTTCACTCCGCTGGCTACCTGTACGTTTTAGAATCGTTTTTAAAGTTCTTTTATTTGTTTTTAAATCTCTAAATGGCCTGGCCCCCTCCTATCTCTCGGAGCTACTACAGCCTTATACACCTGCCCGTTCTCTTAGGTCCGCCAATCAGCAGCTCCTTAAGGTACTAAAAGCGAGGTATAAATTTAGAGGTGACCGTGCTTTTGCTGTAGCTGCTTCAAAGTTTTGGAATGATCTGCCCTTGCACGTTAGGCAGGCCTCTTCTCTTTCTGAGTTTAGAACTCTTCTTAAGACATTCTTATTTGATGAAGCCTTTGGCACTTTTTAAGGGGTTGACTCAAATTGGTTTTTAACATGTTTTATTTGATTTTACTCCTCTTGTTATTTATTCCATTTTATCCTTTTTATTTTATTTTAATTTTTTTTTGTTTATGCTATCTGTATATGTACAGCACTTTGTGAACCCTGGTTTTTATGTTAAAGTGCTTTATAAATAAAGCTGGTATGGTATGTCAGGAACGGCAGCACTGAGAGCTCAGCAGTAAAATAATTAACTCAAGTTTAAATATTTATTTTATTGCTCTGTGTGCTAAATACCAAATTAATGTTTTTCTGCAGCACTAATTCCCGGTCTTATTTATTAAAGTTGCACTTTACTGTTTTGATCACCGTTTCGTAACGATTGTCTGATGACGTGTCTGACTGGAGTCGGTGACACTCACAGGGATCGCTGGTCATCGTGTCAGATGAACCATGAAACCATCGTTGTCTATGTGAGCGTGCACAGAACCGGAAGCAGAAAACTCGGTTGATGAGAGCACCAGATGGTTAACTCAAGAAAAGAAAGGGGGGAAAAAATCCAGCTTTCATAAATCAGTGGCAAACAATGTAAATGTGTAGTGTAATAAAGTGCATCAAAACAAATAAAGCCAAAGTAATTGTTCGCTATGACTGTAGTGACTGCAGAATTAACTTAAATATTAGAATGACGTGACAGAGAGAAACCTGACATCTGTATCTGATTCATGAGAGCGTTGAGAGTAAATGAATGGAACCAAATTATTTCAGCTGTGTGGTTTTAAATACAGCAGTCGAAGGATGGTTTTTGCTTTCCTGACAATTCTGACCAAACCTACGTGTAGGCTTTGGTAGGTAAAAAATTAAGAATAAACTCTCTTAATATCTTAAAATCTCTGTTACATCCCAGTTTATTCTCTGGTCAGACTTGAACCACCAAGGGGCAAGAAAACCTGTAGATGAGGCGCAATTTAAAGATTATTCTGCAGAAATGATTAGAGAACTTCTTTCATCTATTATTCTGTTTCCATTCAGCGAACGAACGAGATACCTGAAGGATTTCTCCAGACGGTTCCTGGTTGGGACGTCCCAGCAGCATCAGCAGATTTTGAAGCACATGGGCCTGGAGAATTTCTGTGTGGAGCCTTACTTCTACAACCTGAGAAACAACATGAGGGAGCTCGTGGAAGTTTTAGCTGCGGTGGCTGCCGGGGTGCCACAGGAACACTACGGCTTCTACAGGTTAGAAACTCTCAGATGTATCTGTTTTCAGCACAGGCATCGTTACGTGCTTGTACTCGACGCTCATTTGATCGTGTCCCTTCTGTGACCCAGAGAAGAGTCACAAGAGTCACTGCCTCCTTGTTGTGAAGATGTGCCCCAAGAAGTGGCTCGCCACTGCATGATCCAGGCCAGGCTGCTGGCCTACAGGACAGGTGTGTTTGGTTATTCATAAATCACAGCATACTACATTCTATTGAATATTGCCTAACAAGCATCGTAACAACTGCAGGACCTTTTCCTGAGTGATGTCGTAAAGGTTATGATCGTTTCTAACAATGACCCTGCCAATAGTTTGCTATTTGTTTCCAGCTTTTATACATGCAAAACTGTTATTTTTATTTCAGAGGATCCAAAAGTGGGTGTGGGCGCTGTGATCTGGGCCAAAGGAAAGTCGGTGAGCTCAACTATTCTCCTTTTGATTTGATTTGACTCATTAATTCATCACAAGAGGAGACTGTTGGTATTTCTGTGTGCTAGTTCGGCTAGGATTTGAGACCGGATTATAAGGTGACAAACGGGCAAAACCTATCCTTTTTCTCTTGGCTCTTGACGAAGGCGGTCGCACTTTCTCCCTCTCCCGTCCCTTATCTTACCTGCTTGGCTTCCTGATGTCTCTGTCTAGTTTTGTCTACTTCTCTCCTCTACCCTGGAAGAGTCTCACAGTCTGTTCTCAAAACCTAAAATCCTATAAGAGGAACTATGGATTTGATCAGCTGGTCCGTAAATGCAATTGACACCCTCTTCTCGAAGAGAAGCCTGGGTTCGGGAGAGCCCGAGTGTCCTGGAGGGACGTTCCCTGCTGGATACACGATGGATGGGTGGCAGAACTGGAGGATCGTGTGCCTGGCGGGACTGTCGATTGAAGACATCTACATTTTCGGATTCATGATAACGGGGCTCTTGCTGATCGGAGCTGGCTTGGCCCTGGCTTATCGAAGATTAAAGAAAGCGGAGACGGCTGCTCAAATCACCAGAACGCTGCC
>VUQR01012609.1:6321-26814 GCA_015108515.1 Hemichromis elongatus | reverse complement strand
CATTCAAAGCTCTTCTTTGGATGTTTCTGCCTTTTGTTCTGTTCTCTGTCAACATGATCCCACACTGCTTCAATAATGTTGAGGTCCGGGCTCTGGGGAGGCCGATCCATGACTAATAGAGTCCCAGTGTGTGTTTTTAACACCATCTCACCAGCTCAAACCATGAAAGAGCCTCCACCATGATTTGTAGATGCCATTGTAATTTTACTGTCGCATACTTCAGCCTTTCTCCCTGTTTCCCTTCCCTAAGAATGGCTTCTTGACAGGCATCCTTCCACTAGGACTGTTTTTTATGTTTCTTAAAGACGTCACTTTCAAATACTGTTTATCTGCTGTAAATCGTTTTTTAGGCCTTCTTCTTTTATCCTCCACTTGCGAGTTTCACCAAATTCTTTAGGGACACACTGCACAGAGATAAGCCATGCTTTCAACTAATACCTCTTCAGGAATTACCTTGTTGGTGCAAAAATGTCAAAATGTCTTTATCTTTATCTTTGGTATTTTTCAAAGATTCAACCTCAGAAATGGGAACAAATGATGTGTTTTGTGACAGACTTGCTTTCACCACCAGGGGGACTGCTGAGATGCTTCTTTGCTCTTTTGACAGTTAATTCTTCAGGTTCTTTTCAGGGTCTTTGTTAGGCCCTAATTTTATAATATGAAAATCTTCTTAATAACTTTACCTGGTAAAGAGAAGCTAGCCTGACTCATTGCTCCATCTTATGGTACAAACTGGCATTGCATGAAAGTACAGCCTGGCCCCAATTCAATTTCAGCTGATATCGCTACCACACAACACACAGGTGTTTCATACATAAAATCACAACTGTTATTTCTTCACATTCTTTTGATAGCTTTAGTTAATTTATAAACTATAGACACAGAAAAGTACCTTTGAATTTCAATGGGCTCCATTTAAGCTCACTGTGACCTTGTTAACGTGCAATGCAAATATGCAGTCTTATGAGCGTATACAGTGAGAAAACAGCTTTATAGTGTCCAGGTGCTGTTTTATGATTGTTCACAGAGTTGTTTGACTTCCATAAATGAATTTGCCAATGAAGCTAAACACACAGTCAAATATAAATAGTGACCTATGTCATCCCTGTCTGGTTTCTGACACCAGCTAAAATGCTCTAATTTCTCTGTTTAACTTCCACTTTTTAAAGGAATTAACTTTTTTTCTGTTTCTCCTCTTAAAAACTGCTTAACAACTAAAAGAGTTTTAATAATGCTCAAAGGCTTTAAGTACAACATCACTAACAGACATTATGTGTGTCTCGCTTTGTGTAATATCAAAACTAAAATTAAAGGAACTTTCTATATGACGGAAAATAAAGAAAATACACACAATCTTTTCTCAGTATTAATACAACAAACATTCAGCAATTAAAGCCCCTGCAAATAAACCTCGCTGATGTTACACACACCTGTCCCTCATATCTATTATACACAGCATGAGATGAAAGCAGGTTTTGAAGACATCAGGTCTTTTAAATTCTTTTTTTTTTTTTTTTAAACTGCAGCGTTTAAACATAAACTCCTTGCTATGTTACCTACCTGAGCGGTGCTTTTTGTGGTCGCATTCAGGGAAAGAAAGCCAGACGAAAACTGACGAACAGGAAGGCTTTTTTAATTCACAGGTGCCCTGCAGCACTTCCTCATCGTGCGCCGGTAACCTAGATACAGCTTCTGGTCATGATTGCAAAGCTGTAAATGATTGACAGGATAAAAGTTTACATGTAGACGCTGCTACTGATCAAGAAACTCTTTACGTCCTTTCAGATCACTTCACGGCTCTTTGTTGGGGCTTTTTGGTTTATTTCTGTCCTGTCTTATTTATACATACAGCAAAATTCATAAAGGTTTGTGCTGAAGTGTTTCAGTTCAGCTGTATAAATGAGACAAATTTAAAGAAAAAAATATTTTTTGGGTCTTTTAGAATTTGTGTAAATATGGACGTCTGTGCAAAAGACATGAGTCACAATAGTGAGCATCTACAGCCATCTGTAAAACACGGTGGAGGCGCTGTCATGGTTTGTGCTGCATTTCAGCCAGTGGTGTTGGAGATCTTTGCCAAAACTGATGAATTATGAACTCAGAAAAGTCCCATCGGATTTTGATCCATCATCAAATACCATCTGGATAGAATGTGATTGGCCACAGCTTCATTTTCCAGCATGACAATGACAGTGTGCCACTGTTGTTGTCATTTACCCAGTGTTTTTAAACTATGGACTCTGTAGTTGTGTTTATTTTAATATTTTCTGTTGCTTCTTATTTTATTTTGTTACTTGCTTTATGTTTTATTTCAACTTGCCTCCTGCTTATAGTTGTGATTGTTTTCATGTATTTTCCATCCTCTTGTGTCACTTCCTTTGTATTAGCTTCATTTGTATCAGCATTTATTTTTAGTTTTATTTTCTCTTCCTACTTCCTGCTTTATTTTGATAGCTACTTCTTCCTTTTTACTTTCAGTTTAAACTTTGTCTTTGTTTTTCCTCCCCGTGATGTTCTTAGTTATTTTTGTATCTGATTTCCTGCTCTTGTGATTTTTCTTGATTCCTTGGATTTCGCCACTTTTTCGTTTTTCTTTTGGATTGTTTCCTCGGTTGTTTATTAAAGGTATGCTTAAAGTTTTTCATTTGTCCTACCAGTGACTTCAGTCTGCATTTAGGTGTCCTCTACCCGTGCACATCATGACACACGGCTCAGCCTCCCCAGAGCCAGGACATCAACATTATTGAAGCAGTGTGGGATCAGGTGGACAGAGAACAGAACAAAAGGCAGAAAAATCTAAAGAAGAGCTTCGAAGCGCACACTCTGCTGAAAAAAAAAGGTGTTTTTGACCCATATACTGTATTTATATGTATGTTTGCACATGTTTCAATAAATCCTGCACTTGCAACATATTAAAAAACGAGGGGTGGCTCAAGAATTTTGCACATTACTGTATGTCCTAAGCATAACACCACACTGATCAGTACCACTACTTGAACATTATTATTCTCTTCTCTTCATTTAAATACAATGTAATGACATGGAAACATGATGTAGATGATGATTTCTTCTATTTGATGGAGGTGAGGTTCAGTCCAGATCCTTTCTCCTTCTTTTCTGTTTCCCAATAAGAAGAGAGAGATAAGAGCAACAGCAGAGAGGACTTACAGTAAAGGCTAGACTATAGCAGTGACTCACTCACAGCAACGTTACTGACCTTGAACCATCCCCCGCTGTGCTGCCACACACTCAGGCTGCCTTCCCATGATGCAACTAGATATTTTCCTCCACTCCTTTACTGCAGGTCATTAACTTTAGTCCACTCTCTCCTGAGGTGAAGTGCTTTGACCTGTGTTTTTTGTTGGTGGTCTCTCAGACGGCCGCCCCTCCCTGTGCCTGCTTCTATTCTGTTAAAAAGGAGTTCTTACTCCTTGCTGTCGCCAAGTGCTGCTGATTATTGAGATTTACTTCTCATATTTACTGTACAATATGAAGCTTGTGGTATAAATAAAAGTGGAAAAAAAGGGGGGGGGGGCTCTAGGAAGAAGAAGAAAACTGATCTTTTAGAGATGATAAAAGACAGGAGTGGCTGTGAAACGTCATGGTGCAAAGCTATAAAAATGGATTATATATAATATTTGAATCACTGAGTAAACAACAGATAAAGACACTTTTTTTTTTGTCTGGTTATGTTTCCTTAATGACAAACTTCTCTTCACTTCTGCTTGACTTAAGCCCAACCTAAACAAACAGAAACAACATGTCACTGTTTCAAAGGTCTTTGTTATTTAAATATTATCTGTGCCTTTGAAATCTTTTTATTTACTATAGATGCTGCTTTAAATGAGAAAATGTTTTTCTCAAATGTCATGCCTATTGATCTTCTAAGTGCTTAAATGTAATGATAATGTTTATATTTGTGCACATGTGTGCTGTGAAATGCGGTGATAAGTGTTCAGATCTTTACATAGGGAAGGCCAGACAACCACTCCTAACATACAGCGCTGTGAAAGAGTATTCACACACACACCCCTCCTGTTTTCCTGTTTTGTTTTGTTTTTTGTATATTTGTCACACTTATACATTTCAGACCATCAGACCAATTTAAACAAAGATATCCTGAGTAGACACAAAATGCAGTTTGGGAAAAATGTATTCAAACCTACCTGGCCCTGTGGGAAAATCTTGAATTTAATTGTGATGAACCAAAACTGATTTCAGTTTCACTAAACACTCTCAGGCCTGATTACTACCAGACCTGCTCAAGCTAGAATCACCTAAACAGAACCTGTCTGACACATCACGCCACGATCTAGAGAAACAGCTAAGAAACAAAGTCAGTGACATCTATCAGTCTGGAAAAGGTTAGAAAGCCAATCCTAAGGTTTAGGGACTCCAGTAAACCACAGTAAATGACAGTATCCACATATGGAGGAAACTTGAAACAGTGGTAAAGCTTCCCAGGACTGACGAGCCTACCAGAATTACTCCAAGAGGGCATCGATGGCTCATCCAGGAGGTCACAAAGAAACCAGAATGACATATAAAGAACTGCAGGCCTCACTTGTCTCAGTTAAGGTCAGAGTTCATGATTCAACAATAAGACAGAGACTGTGTAAAAATGAAACTGAACTTTGTGGAAGGTTTGAGTCCCGTTACATGTGTCATAAAACTAACAGCATTTCATACAAAGAACATGACAGCAACAGTCAAACATGGTGGTGGTAGTGTGATGGTCTGGGGCTGCTTGCTGTAATTGATGGAATCATGAATTCTGCTCTGAAGGAGGATGTCCGACCATCAGTTCATGCCCTGAGGGTTTTTGGAGCGACCGAGTCAAACTTAAATCAGATTAAGATGCTCTGGTATGACCTTAAAAAGGCTGTTAAAATGGAAAATCCTCCAATGTGAGTGAATTAAAGCAATTCCACAAAGAGGACTGGGCAAGTATGAGGTATCACTAACACTGGATTACAGTTCTTGCTGCCAAGGGGGCACAACCAATTATTAGGTTTATAACGCACTTACCTTTTCCACTCAGAGCCAAGTAGGTTTGGCTTTTCCCCCCTTAATAAATGAAATGATTAAAAAATGGCATTTTTGATTTATTTGTCTAATAATAAAATTTGAGAGCAGCATTAAGGAGGCCATCTGCGAATAACTATGATTGAACAGTTGTGGCCTATGACACCAACTATCAGCCACCTGTAGCACCGTCCTGGGATCCCTTCCCTTCCATTCATGCATCAACCCATGTGACCTTAATGACTAGCTTGGCTCATGTTACCCGTAACAACTCAGATAAAAAGACTTAAAATGGAATATTTATGTCTATATTAAAGAAGACAAACGCTGCCTGTGTCATCAGGTCCCTCAGAGCAATCACTTTATTGCTTTCTGCAAACATGAAGTGTGGGCTGTACATGAGGCTACAGCAGGCACATCTTCACATGCTTACTTTCTACATCAGCCTCCACAGAAACACCAGCAGTGTCTCAATCTTTTTACTCGAGAAAATCAGTCGCTATTTCAGCACTGCTGTATAGAAAACAAGCAGGAGGAACATTAGCGCTGATAGTCCAGTTTGAATCAAATTCACCCTTTATTCTGGCATAAATAAAATAGCTTCACTCTAAAATGAGATGTGCATCGCGTGTAAAAGTAACATCTGGAAAGCAACAGTTTGTAATAGAAGAATATTTTCCTCAACAGATCGCAATACTTTTTACCATTTTTGGATTTAAACTTGTTCTTTCTAATCTTATTAGACAAAAAAGTCATGAAAAACAATAAAAATATAACAACTTTCTTTTTTTGAGAAAAGTTTCTCACTGGGTGATCCAAGTTGAAATGTTATCTGAGCAGTTAAATGCTTCTTTACATACATTTCCAGACAAAGCTTTACAATAAATTACTAGGAAATATTACCTTAAAAACAGAAAACATAACGTGACCCAGCCACTTTCAGCAAGTTACATAAAAAGAACATTAGAGGGGACTGGAAACACTGCAGGGTGAGCAAAGTAACAGCATCATTCGGTTTTATGAGGTGCAAAACAAATGCAGCTTTCATACGGGGCTCAGAAAAATAGCAGATCTACATATTAAACTTGACAGGGGTCTAGATAAAGGCTCAGCTTCATAGTTTAAAAATGCTTCACACAGCGAGCAGCACTATCAGCATTTAACACTCAGTGTAGAAATATGTATGTATTAAAATGCACCCTTACTGTAATATTACTTCATAAATATATTGACCTTAGCATGCTAACAGGTGTTTAAATAGTGTAATAAAATCATAGAGTTGATTCACTTTGTGCTGGTTTGCTTTACTCCACAAAACAGACAGGGGGTGCTGCTCTTCCACAAAAAGCAGTGTCTTTGAGTCCCTTGCATAGACTGTATATAAAAGTTGGATCGTCAGGTCATTAAAGGTCACGACCTGCAGTACCTTGAACTTGCATTCTTTTATAAAGTCCATCAGGATGCAACAACTTTGGTTTTAAACTACTTCCAGTTGTATAGGGGGCTAATAGTAAGTTTCAAGTCTTTTTGGATGAAACGTGGCACACATGGCAACCAATCAAATCGACATGAAGCCACAAAGTTTTCTGTGTGGCTTGATAAATATATTTCAAGATATCAGTACTTCACTCTGTCTACAGACAGGAGAGTCTTCTGACACCAATGACAATCAGAAGAAGACATGCTTACAGTCACCATTTGTGGGCCACTGGGGCTGAATATGGTTCCACTTCAATTTTAATATAAAGACAGAAAAAAAGGGAGGGCTGGGGAAAAAACTGAGAGAAATATCTCGACAACTTCATGTTAAAATCTGTAAATATGTCTCTGTAACTTGGACCGAGCTACTGATTGCACTCCTCTTCCTGTCTGTAGTCGTATGAGTTCAGTGCGAGCATACCATAAGCTAACAATTTGTCAATCAGGAGTCATTAGCCAATGAGTGTAGAGTGTCTTTGAATTCTCTGTCAGGTCCACCCCTCTGTCAACACATCTGCTTTTGAAGCACAAATACACCAAAGAATCTCAGGCTAAGGCTTCATAAGGGAAATTCACTAAATGGTGACATTGTGATGCCTCCATCTTTTCTATACAGTCTATGGTTTCTGGTTTCATCTGTATTTTTCATCCTGAGCAATGAGTGAGCAATGTTTGAGACTATAAGCCCATTCTGCCAAAAGGGACCTCCTGATATAGCACCTGCACACAATCATGGTTTTATCTAAAACCGACTTTAATTAAGTCTGTTAAGCAGCAAAACAATGTGAAAAATAAAAAATAGACCAAAGCAGAGAGCTATTTTGCCTCCCTGTATGTCCAAGATAAACATGCCTGGCATGAATCCACTAATCAAATGACAACACGTTTGTGTTCTTGTCGAATCCTTCTGAATAAAAACTGACCATCAAAAAAAAGAAAATCCACAGTTTTTAAAGTGGACTTGTTATATGTGCTCTATATTTACGTTCATATTATGCCGTCCCTTTGGCTCCATGGATCCAAACACTCGGTTTTGGATAGGTTTTTTTCTAGTCTTTGTTTTAAATTATGTTGTGGAAAAGCCACACCCACACCCTGCTTACAAGGAGCAACCAATCAGACATACAAAAGGTAAATGAGCTGTTTTCGAGCTGCACCAGGGCCTAGAAAAAAAATTAAATAAGAACTATTTTAAACTTTACTCATGTAAAGCTACTCTAGGAGAGTCCAAGAATTACAATAAGAAGTTGGAAATGAGCAACAGTGGTCCACTTTAAGCCATTTAAGGTGTAACTGACTAATCCTGGTGTCTGATGTGGTTCCTGAGGCTCCTCAGTTTGGTTTTAACAAACAACAGCAGCTCTACCGGGATCAAATCCAGGCTGAGGTCATAAACTCACACACAATTCAAAAATGTTCGTATAAAAATGCTTCATCCAAGTCCTCTTGACTGATTCAGAGCAGTGGCCTCTGCTCTAGCGGCAGACTGTCCATTAGGCACTTCAGCTGCTCCTCGCCCAGCTTGATCTTATCTTCCAGCTTACGCTGCTCGATGATGAGGGCAGACTTCATCTTCACGAAGTGCCTGTAGTCATCCAGGCTCTCCGTTTCCAGGTGGGCCTCCATGATGCTGGACACCAGCCGTTCCCGACGGTCCAGGTTCTCCTTCAGCTCCTTGGCATCTTCGTGCTGCCTCATCAGCAGCTTTCGCTTCTCAGTCAGGGTTCGCTGACGGAGGAAAGACACGAGTTATTAATCTAGAACATCATCTATGCATCTGACCCTGTTTTTGAAGCAGTTGCGCATTCACACAATCAGGCAATTATTAAGAAAAATAATTTTTCATTTAGAGTCCTAGAGGTAACTGGGTGGAGACAAGCACAGCTGAAGCAGGCTCCTGAGGGAAATATGTGCCATATCTGCTGCATCGTAGAACCATTAACTGAATTTAATTACAGTTATGATTAAAGCTGCCAACAACGGGATGACTAAATAGATTAGCACAAAGCTTTTCATCATTTTCAGACGTGTTCAGGTTTGTAAACTACAAACAATAAATATGTTGGACACACAATAAATACGGTGTGAAACACATATAAGCAAAACTATAACATTAAGAGCTAAACATTGGCCTTAAACATAAAGCTGAGGGAAGCAGCTGATTTGCTGGACAGTGTCCGGGATTACCTTCTCCTCTGGCGGTGCTTCATCCTCCAGGCTGTTGAGGGCGTTCTCCACCCGGGCGAGCCGCCCCGACAGTGACAGCAGTAGGCTCACCACTTTGTCCAGGTCTCCCACGAACATGCGGAACTTGTCGAGCTGGTTGGGCTGACAGAGGCGCTGCACCATGGCCTCCACCTCACGGCCCAGAGCCTCGTTGTCCTCCACGTCCTCCTGCAGGCTCTGCCTTGCCTCCCGCAGCACCTCCAGCTTCTTCGCCAGGCTGGAAATCAGCTCTTGCTGGAGTTGATGAAGTAGATACATAAAAACAACATATTTAGTGCGCTAGGACAGCAGAATGGCATGCACAATAAAACATAATGTAGGTGTATTTTACCTTTTTATTGACCAGATCAACATCCAGCTCATCCTCCGAGTCTTGCTCTTCCAGCTGCTCCTGCATGTCCTTCATCTTGATGAGGAGCTCAGCTTTAGGAGCTGATGTGTTATAGTAGGAGGAGCTGGGGACTAGTGAGGCTGCTGCTGATACAGACACTTCCTCCTCCTCCCTTCTAAAACGCACAAACACAAAGAGTCTGACGTGACCTTTAGTGCCACTGCAGTGTCTGCATTCAAAATCTTCCCAATCCTTAACTGGAACTGTCCACAATAAAGGCAGTTTTACATCATCACGGACTGAGAGGATGCTGACCAAGAAATGTGCCAAATTAACACCTTTAAGCTCAAATGAAATCTTCCCAACTCAAATGTCTTCTAGAGAAATGTTTTATAGTCAAAGCTTGAGCTGTTTGTCTACAAATACAAGATGTTTGGAGGATTAAAGCTGAGGCTTTCAAACCTAAGAACACTGTACCAGCTGTTAAGCATGGTAGTGGTACTATCATGCTCTGGGGCTGTGTTGCTGCCAGTGGTGCTGGTACATCGCAATGATGAAGGAGGAGGAGGAGGACTACCTCCACATTCTTCAACTTCATCTCAAATTTTTACATTTTTCATGCACATTGCACTTTAAGTAGTACTGTGTTTGTCCGTTATATGTTACACATAGCACAAGTTGTTGTTTTTAAAGTCATTAAAGATGTATGGTGTACAATGATTTCATCCCGGGAAAGAACAGTTCAAAGAAATCCTTTAAAGCACCAAATTACCATGACATTCATGCCCATGATGAGTGCATAGAAACTTCTGACCTTAACTGTATTTGTTTTAAGTGAATGCTAAAAACTCATTTTTATATGTTAGTGTGTTCTTAATCCGTTCCCTTCATTTGTTGCCATAGTTTGAAACCATGCATGCATGTATGCACGTGTCTGTATGGTTTAACATACACTTATCTACAATGTGCAGCTTTTACTTGAACTGTGAAGCTCTTTGTGACTCTGTTTTTAAAAGTGCTGTAAAAATAAACTTAGTATTATTATGATGTTGAGGAAAGTGGATAAATTGAAATTGCAACACTTTTCCACCAGAGGTCAGCCTAGTTTGGCAAATGGAAAATTGCAGCAGAACCTTCATTCTCTGGCTGTTCACTTTTACACCTGGACTCTACTAGAGTAGCTTCGCATGATTGCAGTTAGAAATAATTGTTATTTATCTAAAAGTTGGACTCAGTTCATCCTCTGTCTGAAACACACTGTTTAATCTCCTCCCCAGACTTCAATAAGATGTTGAGCTTGTTGAAACAGAGGTTATCTTGGGTGTAAAATCAGCTTTTTCTAGACCCACTTACTGTTAGTCTAATCAAAAAATGCACGATTTAAAGATAAAGGTTTCATTTTAAATGTTTCCTGCTGCAGTGTCCCACCTGTCTGTGTTCCTGGGGGACAATGTGGGCAGTCTAGATCCAACGGAGGCTTTCCTGCGCTGCTGGGCCCCCTCCAGGATCTCCTCCTCTGGTGGGAAGAGCCCCTCCATCAGGTCCATCGTGGTCTTCCTGCCACTCTGGTCCAGGATGTCCACTAGAGACTTGTCTTTACCCATAATGTCCCTCACCAGCTCCTCTCTTTTGGCGTCCTCCTCTGAATGTTGGGGCCCAGGTGAGCTAGGCTCCGGGGCTGACTCCTGTGCCGCCTGGCGGTTGTAGGTGCTAAACCGGGATGAGGACAAGCGCTCCATGGCGCCGGGTAGCTCGGGTAGGCTGCAGGGCCCGCTGCTCTGAGGCAGGTAGGCTCGACCCTCACGCCCTGAGCTGCTCTCAGCGTGGATGATCCTCACGGGGACTTTCCTCACCTGACCGCTCATGTCCATCACTGCGGGGAGTTTTGATTCACTTTCTGACCTGAAAAAGAATCACACCAGGATCAACACTGGAAAATTTAAATATCTGCATCCTTTTATCTGCAAATTTTAATTTGGTAACGTTTTAAGCAGTAAATCCCGACATCATTCACCCACCGGTCTTAATATTAATATTACAATACCTGTAATTATTAAAAACCTTTATTTAGCGAGTCTAGTAGGGCACAGTGTGGTATGTAGTTTTCTTTATTATTCCTGTCACTTTTACGTCCTCCCTTTGCTCTGTTCCTCCTCTTGAACCTGTGCCCAGGTAGCCAGTACCCAAATTTACATGCACAGATCAAGTCAACTGCATGTTTTCTAATGGCCAGCAGGTGGCGATTCCTCTGATGGTCAGACAGGTTGAGCTTGAGGCAGCACAACAGGCCTGGGCAGACAAATGTGTTTGGGTTTTGGGTGGCTACTTCCATCTTTCACATACAGTCCTTGTATCCATTTCCCCTGTGTAGCATGCTCCAGTTACCAGATCCCTTTGTTACACTTATTTGTTTTTAGCTTTCCAGGCATTTCCTCATGTTTACTTCCAAATTAGAACATCTTAAATGTGCTATTCTCCCTTTATGACTTCAGGCCTTGTTTACAGGCTCTACCTTTTGGTTTGCTTATATCTCTGACACATTTAAATTAGTTTGGCTTTTATTCTCAAAAACTAAAAAGAAATCTGAAGGTACAAATCTTCCATGTGAAAAGACACGGCACCAGGGTAGACTGAAACAATATTTCAGGCCAGGAATTTGACTCCATCCCAGGCCTCAGAGACTGATTTCCTGGTGGCATGGAGGTGGTTTTGGTCTACAGTGAAAGCTAGATTATAGCAAACACGAACGAACTGACAGACCTCAAATCCACACACACAGTTTCCTTGTATTAATCCTAACACTGGTCTTTATTAGCATAATTTAAAGGGAACAAATGATGTGGGGGATATACTCCTCAATCCATTATGAAGGTAATTTAAAAAAGTGCAGATACCTACAACATTATGACACAATTAAAAATAAACTGGTTGGCAAAAACTGTGATTTGGATCATCACAGTTCTCATTACAAGGTACATTTTCTAGATAGGATGGATGACAACAAATAATATTAAACTCCAAGGAAGCTGAAACACAAAGGGGGAGATTTATATGAAGCATGTTTCTAACTGGAGGAAGAATCGTTCAGCTGAACTTGAGTGGAAATCAAAGGTCACAGCTTTGAGAAAATTACAGCCTCCGGTCTGATTCTGTGAGCTCTTTTTTGCATCCACAGCTGCTGGCGAAGTGGCTACGTCACCGCTTCAGTTGTTATTTGTCTTTTGTTTGTGCGCTGTTGTCGTGTTTTCAATCTCACGTTCCCTCCTGGACTTGTTTACCTAAAGCTGCTTCTCAAAGCCTCTTCCTCTGGGAACAGAGAAGGTGGAACTTTACATAACAAGGAGGCAGAGAGGTTAAGCTGCTTACCTGAGCAGTGAGTCATCCTGCACGGACACGACTGGCGGTCTGTCGGTCAGCCTCGGCGGTGCAAACTGTGGCGAGGGGGACCGCGTTCCATCGGGCCCCGGAAAAGGCAGAGGGGCCGTGCAGGAGGTGGAGGGGGAGAGTGGGGATGAGGAAGGAGAAGGTGATGCCGGCTGTTCCTTCACCTCATGTCCTTCAGCTGCTTTGCTCACGTCTGCA
Source organism: Hemichromis elongatus (assembly GCA_015108515.1). Taxonomy (NCBI): domain Eukaryota; kingdom Metazoa; phylum Chordata; class Actinopteri; order Cichliformes; family Cichlidae; genus Hemichromis; species Hemichromis elongatus. The sequence goes on along the minus strand of VUQR01012609.1, from coordinate 14,171 downwards.
CAGGACATCTCTCTGAGGCGGGGGGAGCTGGATAGGGCGGGGCTAGCAGAAGAGACCTGATCAGCGGTGGTGGTGGAGGTGGCAGCATGGTGCTGGGTGTCAGAGGCAGAGCTGGACAGAGGCTGGACTCCAACCAGGTTGTCCTGGGCACAAGTGAGGAATTCCTGGGAGGAGGATGTGGTTTCTGGGCCTAAATGGGGCCTGGGTGGTGGCAGGAGGCTCTGGGTTTGTGGCGCCTGGGCTGGATGCTTGGAACCAGGACTGTGGCTGAGGCTGTCCTCCGGCCCGGAGGACAGCATGGTGTGGGCGGGAACGGCAGCAGGATTTGTCCCGTGGTCAGGGAGCCCTGAGGAGGGGCCCTCAAGCAGCTGTGGGCTGTGGTCAGGCTCGTAAGTCCGACTCACCGACTTCACTCTAGAGGTAAATAAACAAACATAACAAAAACAAACCTCTTCATAAGAATGAGGAAGATCAAACCTGATGTGCCTTAAAAATACACCAATTCATTTCATCTCCAACACGATGATTCAGACATTTTCAGTTCACATCTCTCAGGAATGTTAAAATATGTGCTGCCTCCTTTTGAGTCAGTTCTGGGAAGAAACTGAGTCAAAGGGTTTTTTTTTAAGGATGGTTGAACCACATGTCTGAGCAGAAAAACAACTCTGCCGCTCAGCTGCTTGACAATATTTTAAAAAATAGAGTTTAATACAGTTTATACTGCTATTTTTAGTTGGGCAGCTAGATAAATGCCTAAACAGCTCATTTTCTAAATTAATAATCATGAACTGTCTCTCCCTTGTCTTGTTATAAGCAGGTATTTCTCCCACATGGTGATATAGAGTCTTGAAATTTAGCCCAAAAAACACTTTTTGAAGTTTTCTCCACTGAATTATGAGAAAACAGCTCAAAAAAAGGGGAAAAAAAAACACTTCACAGACATTAAACTGCTGCAGGTGTGCTAATGAAACTATATATGGTTAAAAACCAGATTTTGTCTTTAGATTTTGACTGGGACAGGCTTACATCAGGTTACATGGATACAAATTTGAGAAGAACCTGTTCACCTGGTGCATTTGAGTAACATTACTGCTGGCTTTGAGGTTCACAGGTGTGGTTGTAGTGAGTTCGCGACACCAGAACCACGAGTGCGAAAACCACACAGAGTTTGTCCACGGTTAGCGGCATAGGTTATATTATTACAATACCATTACGGCTACTGTAATTATTGCTTGTAGGCACACGTAAAGGTTTTCAGGGCTTCAGTGCCAAATCTTAAAGCTTTTATATAACTAGGATATATATATGCTGTTAGATTGAATTGCATGCTTTTTATGTTTGCAGATATATTTTCAGGGATTAACAGTTTTAAGGAACAATACTCACATAACAGGCTAAAATATCTAAACATGTTTAGAAGAATATGGTATTATTAGATATCAAACAACTTAATTTTAAAAATTTAGAATGTTTTGTAGTTTTTTCCATTCAATATATACAGTTAGATGAGATAAATAAAACAGTAATACAACAAAAGAAAAAAGTGCATATTGTAACACTAATAAGAACGAATTTGAGCATCACTTTGGTTTACACCTCTCAGTGAAAGTTATGCTGAAAGATGAGTTTGAATTTCCTTTTTTTCCTAAAAGGTGTTTATACCCACCTTGCATACCAGGCAGCAAATCAACAAAAGGAGTGAATGCTGAGGATTACCGATCATGTATGCAGCAGATAAGTGATCTTTGTCAGCAGCAGCTTACGGATAAACTGATACACTCTCCACCCGCTGTAAATGTTCAGTCGTTTCAGATACTTTTTGTACTTTTTGTTTGTGGGTGTAGAAGATTATTGGAGCCTGAGGAGATTCTATTCACCAAAACCTGAGCTTTAATAGCAAAAGATAAATTTAGAAAAAAAGGTTCTAGTGTGACTGAAAGTGATCACTTCGGCTCAGGAAGCCTGAGAGGAGAAACTGAGAGCAGTTCTTTCTGCACTGAAATGTCACAGACTGGATAAATTCCACATTTCTATGAAACCAAACAGATATTTCTTCCTGTCAAATGTCCCACTGCAAAGTGCTGAGCATTCCTCTAAACACGTGTAGGTGTTGGTGAACATAGAGGAAATGTTCAGAAAAGTCTGAAGCCACCCCTTATTTTTTTGCATTTTGATTTAAGTGAGCCAGGCTTTTTGTAATATTAAGTGGTCTTCTGGCTTTCTGAAGGTCAGTTACAGTTTTTCTTTGGACACAGGCTTTCAAGAAGGTGTTCTCGAGGAAGGGAAACAGGGAGAAAAGGCTAAGGTATGCACAATTGCTCAAGAACTGCACTAAAAATCAGTCATTACAGATCTGATGGAGTGATGAATCCTAATTTTTTGGTCCTCTGTACACTATCACGTACAGAGGAGGTCAGGACAGATGTACCACTGTTGTTGGAGAACTGGTCAAAATTGATGAATTATAAAAAAGTATCATCAGATTTTGATTCACCATGCAATAACATGGGGAAAAAATCTGATTAACAACCGCTTTATTTTCAAGCATAGATAGCATAGATAGATAGATAGATAGATAGATAGATAGATAGATAGATATAGATAGATATATATATATATATATATATACACACACACACACACACACATATATATATATATATATATCATACATACATTAATTTTGTACAGCCAAATCTTACCTGGTAGTTAAACTGCCCTGTTGGGCCTGAGTGTCTCTCCAAGAAGAAGGAATTTTCTGCAATAAGAAAGTGAAGTTTAGCATCAGTTGCTCATTTAAACACTTAATGTACTTTAAGGTATTTGTTGTGTATTTTACTTATTTCTCAAGAGTCAAGAGTAGTGTCATAAAGGCTTCTTATAACTGTGACTCTGTTTTCCCTCATCTTAAATAAGACTTTTTAGTTGCCCAAACCTATCCAACAACCAAATACGTTTTACACCTTAAGGTTATCTTCCAACTGACTTTTGTACCTTTTTTTAAGTTCGGATGTCTAGAACAGGGGTGGGCTACTCCAGGCCTCGTGGGCCGGTGTCCTGCAGGTTTTAGATCTCATGCTGGGTCAACACACCTGAATCAAATGATTAGTTCATTACTAGGCCTCTGGAGAACTACAAGACATGTTGTGGAGGCAATTTAGCCATTTGAATCAGCTGCGTTGCATCAAGGACACATCTAAATCCTGCAGGACACTGGCCCTCGAGGCCTGGTTGTTGGCCACCCCTAGTCCAGAGTATAAAACCCCTCCTAATCCTGTTCACCTGTGTATAGAAGTCTGCAGAAGGAGAAGATCTTGATCTCTCGTGGATGCAGACAGCCTTCTCTTTTGCACCAGCATCTAAGATATTCTCCGCTGAGTGATACCGCCCTTGAGCCTTGGTTTCCAATGACTTCTTCTGCTTGTTCCATGTGGCCTGATATTCAGCAAAGGTTCCAAGCCTCTGCTGCTCTAGTAAAACGTCATTATGTCCAGGGTTGAGGTGTTTGGGGTCTGCGGATGACTGAGGCTCCACAGACCCTATAGAAGGCGCTCTCTCTTTAGGTTTGCCCAACTCATCCAGGTCTGTGTTCGAGTTGCCACTCTGACTTGACTTCAGCACAGGCCTGGAAAAGGCTGGTTTGGCCTCAAAGAACTTCCTCCGCTCCCCAAATGAGCCTGTTTGGGATTCTCCTTCCACTCCCACTTTGTCCATTTTGTCAGGCTCTGAAAACGAGTGCGTCCTCTTTGCTAGTTGACATCTCTTACGTCCTCTAGCGCGTCCGTTTGAGGTTTTAAGCACCGAGCCCTCTGGTCCCTGGGGTTCTAGGTCTCGTCTCTGGAAAGAAGTGGCCTGGAGGACCCTAGCCTGTGCCTCTTTCAGGTGGTCCTTGTAAGTATTTGAATAGGAAGCACCAGAAGATGCAGAAGCTTCCATAGATCTCCATTCCTCTGCATCCTCATCCTCTGCATCACAAGACAGAGTTGCAGCGCTGCGGCTCTTTTGCAGCTGGGCTCGCTTCTGCTGGATCTCTTTCCGAAGGGTGGTGGCATAACGGTCACTGCGGCGATTTGCTTTTCCACTGCTGGCAGCCATGGTGTCACTGGTGTCCTGGGTGGACAAGACAGTTGTGGTCGTCGCTACCAGGGTCTTGCTTTCCTGAGTCAGGGAGTGGAGGAGTGGAGTTTTCATGGCGGTTATTCGTTGGTCTTCTAGAGGGACCCATGGCTCTTGATGTCTTGGAAGATTAGCCTTATGATCGTTGACCTGATGTGCTGGAAACTGTCTTTTCATGTCATTAGAGTGACCTTCGCCTCTCTTTGCTGTGTCCTCTGGACTACGTCTTTGAACAGAAATTTCAGAGTTCTGGTGGTTGTAGTGAAGTCCATTCCCAAAGTGGGAATGGGTATGACATTCCTTATTTTCACCATAAGGCATTTGGGACTGAGGCAGTGAGTACTTTGCCTTAGTGTTAGTCTTTAGAGAACTTGGGTACCCAGTTTCATTGCTGTTCACCCAGTGGTGTTTCTCTGTTTCTATCATCCGGCTTTCAGTTTTGCCCTGCCTAGCCTTGTACTCCGCACTCTTACTTGCAAGGCCGTAGTATCGCTTGTGCCCTCCACTCTCCAGGTTTGGTTTTGCAGCAGTGCTTATCATGGTTGCTGCAGAGTGTGGCATCTGCCTGCGGTTGAAAGCATTTGTGGGCAAATCCTGGAGGCTGCGGTAGTAGCTTCCTACACTTTGAGTCTTGGTGGGAGGAGCCTTTCTAGTCTGCAGGAAGTAGAAGGGACTTTCATCACTGAACTGCCTCAGGTGGGCAGGTGGTTGGGTATAATGAAAATGTCTGACATCACTGCTGGACAAAGAGAAGTGTTTGTTGGGGTTATGCTGGTTGTGGTTGTAATCATCTGGCATGATTGGATGGAGGAAGTCTTTAGGAGGCATTGGGTTGAAGCTACGTCTGGTCTCTGAGGATTTCTCCTGATGGGATCTAAGGCCATTGTGGTGGTTACTTTCTGGCAGTTTTTCAAATGATTTGCCATGGCTTTTTGCTGGACCTTCAGAGTACGGAAACACCTTTGTAGCTGCGAAACTGTCACTACGCAGGGGAGGAGGTGGCGGAGGAGGAGACTGAGACCTTTTCCTGTCTGGTACCTGCCACAATGGGGCTAAGTTGGGTCTCCCTGCAATGGAAACACGAGATGCTGGCTGCTCCTTCCAGCTTCCATTCCCCAGTGCTGGCTGCAGGTATCTGGGCCGCTCATTCTGCTGAGGTCCTTCACTGTGAACGCCCTTGAAGAAAATACTTTCAGTACTTGTTCCCTTTCTACCAGATGCATTAAGGTCATGAATAGGGGGGCTGGAGCCACTTGAGAAACAGCTGAACCCAGAGTCCCTTTTGCCTGGTCCCTGTCCACAGAGTGGCTCTGCACTGCTGGTGTATTTATTTGGGGAAACACGACCTGCTGGGTAGGCAAGCGAGGGACGCTCAAGTTTCTCCATGTTTTTCACTGAGGTGATCTGACTGGTTTGCTGATGCTGTATGTTCTGATCTCCTTGAGTGGATGACTCTTTGGGCCTGGAGGAGATTTTTAGGAAAAAAAAAAAACATACTGGTTAAATTTAATGATTTCTCTACTAAAGACATGATAACCCCCCCCCCAAAAAAAGAGCTCACCTTGCTTCATGCTTTGGCTGCCAGACTGGGGCTTGGGTGGCCATTCGCTCAGGAGGCTCCTCCTCTGTCAGCTTCGAGGTGTGCCAGGAATGAGGACGTGAACCTGGGTCATTCTTCCTGCAAAGCAGAGGTAGAGCAAACACTTTCTTTAAAAAAAGAGTTCTACAAGTTCACATTTCTTCATGGGCTTTGCAGGCCACCACCATCTAAATCCTTTCCTTTGACACCACTGTGCATTCAATCGCTTCAGAACAACAGAGTATTTTTAAACATCGCAAATATTCTTTTAATATAATATGCAAGCATTAAAGAGAACATGTAAAAAAAGAAATAAATAATTAAATATTAGATACAATTTTTGGCACCATTACAAGGACAGACATTCATAAAGAATTGGTGACACTGATAGTTGTAGCAGACTTGTGATCTGGCAGCGTGTGCTCTGGACCTACGTTTTAATTACACTTTTTGACAGCTAAAATTGTCAGTAGAATCTAATCTCATAGCACCATACATAATCTAGCGGTCTGATACCTGATAGTGAGTAAGGGGGTGTTATTTAGTGATGGCTTGCAACCAGTTTGTAGGTTTTAGTTGCACTATCTAGAAGTACTAACATTTTACATCTTAACAGGTGATGGCAAAAATTCAAGAATGTAATGTCATTAACTGGAAGCCTGCACATCTGGAAAACCACCAGCAGTGCTGAAAGGTATCTAGGCCTGCAAACCCTATTTTAAACATCATCAGTAGTAGTTGATAGGTAAGAGCCCCACAAAGGTAAACTGACAGCGTCAGTTTCATTTTGCTCACACCAAACATGCACGTACCCCTTAAAGCGGTTCTTCCTGGAGAGCATGTTGAAAAAGTATTATATACATTAATTTTTCCACAACATATCAAACCAGAAGAAAACAATGTATAAAACGTGTAAAATCTGGAAAAACCCACATCACAGAACTGATGACAGACACAAATGTGCAAATAAACAAAAGGTATGTGGACTAGACAACTAGCACCATACACATTAAAATACTACAAAAGAATAAAATGATCTGACGCCATGTAGTTCCACCAAAAAATTTACAGGCAAACACAGCCAGACACAAGCTAACTGGATGGTACCTCATTGAGCTTCGCAAAATCTTGGTGAGAAAGCTCCTCGCCACATGCACCTCAGTTTCTGACGGCATTGTACTTGGTGACACAACATCTACCATTTTAACTCTGATGGGCAGCGGGCGAAGAAGAGAAGCAGCAAGAAGAAGAGTTGGAGGAAAAATTAAAGGTTAGAATAAAAGATGGCAATCAAATTTAGCTTTTTACTTATTAAAACCCTGGATGAGCTTTTCTCCAGATGTTCCAGTTTTTCCCACAGCTTGAAGACACGTCTACCTCGGAGAACAATCATTTGTGTTTTGAGTCTACATGTGACCCTAATTTACAAAATACACCTCACTTTTTTTCAGAATGATCTGAAACTAGCAGTTGAGCTCATGAAAAACATTGTGAAAGTGTTTACTGAGGTGACAGAGTGAGGGCGCTGAGGACAGTTGTCCCATAAACTTCTGGGTGATTCTGGATAGTTATGATTAGGTTAAACCAACTTCCTCTTTTATTTTGTAATAACTGGTTCTTTTGGATTCCTGCTAGTATTATTTCCTCACTGTGACTACCCTGATCTCATTAGTTTCTAAACAGCTAATAACTCACCTCAGCATATAAGGATAGTATAGTTATACTCTCATCTGGCACACAGTTCTTTAAGATTCACAGGTTATTGCACGTAAAACGATACATTGAGCTCACCGTGTAACTTTCACCAAAATCTGACCAATACTCTAGGACGCAGGTGTCAAACATGAGGCCTGGAAGCCAGAATCTGCCTGGCAGAGACTCCAATCTGTCCGACTGGACAACTTTGGAAAATGTGAAGGACAGTAACAAACAATTAATAAAGTAATTAAATGATGAATAAACAGTTAGAAATCCCAGTTTTTCACTATTTGCTCTAGATATTAGTTTTTTTAATGGGTTCATGCTTGATAAAGAAAAGTTAGCAAAAACTCTCTGCTTTGTAATTACAAGACAGAGTGGGAAATTAGACACATTTTTTTTTACAAATTTTAATTTCTTACAGTTTAAATCCAAAAATTCATGAAGTCATGCAGAC
>VUQR01012608.1:8457-30440 GCA_015108515.1 Hemichromis elongatus | reverse complement strand
ATACTTTTGGGTCTACCTAACACACTTCATGAAAGTTACTTTAACTATTTTTCAGAACTGAGTAAGAACAACTTACTTCTTTTAGTAAGATGCACTGTTGGGTTTTACAGTGTATGTTGTGTAGCTTTCTAGATTTAATACTTATTAGGCTACATACTTATTTATTAAACAGGCTATACAGAGCATAACATCTAAATTCACATGTTTTATGTAACTGAAATGTTTAATTATTTGGGCTACAAACAATAATTAAGTTATAGATGTTTATAAGAAATGTGCGTGCCTACTGCATTTTAAGTCTATTTAACACTGCAAATGTGTGTTTTTTTTTAAAAGGTTTTGATTTTTGCCACCCATTTGATTTCCATGCAACCCTAAGAACATTTCTCTACATCTGCCTTGCTTGAACTGTTCCACCTTACATCAGTGAATATATGAGACCTTTCTCAATGAAATTACAAGAAATTTTTTGCATTATACTATTTTTTTGGATGCATTAATGTAGGAACTCATATGTCAAGTATAGCGGTTATAGGCCTTTACGGCTTGTGCATGTACGGCTTGGAAGATGAATATGCAGGATTTATCTGCACATACTGAAGCTCTCTGTGGCTTACATATGCCTCAACATCCATATATGTCTTTTTTAAAGCTTTATTTACATTTATTCCAAGATGGAAATCTGTGTCCCAAATATATTAGGACAGAGGGAAATGAGGACATCCGTAGGCCACGCTGAGTCCTGTTCTCCCAGGGTTTTTAATTATGCCACAAATCCACATGTAAGCAAAACAGGAAATAAAAACGCGGCACAATTTTTAGGTAAGCAGATGTTTTACGTAGCACAGAGACGAACCTCTTGATATGTAAGTGTAAAGCTATCGTGAATAATTCAAATTTTCGTATCTGTCTCCACTCTTTCTTTTCAGTCATGTATAACGTCATATGATCCTCATGATAGCTTGTCTATATTTGTCAGCAATCAACTTTGCTTAACCGCAGACAAATCTTTATCTAAACAACAATTAATGAGGATACTCAGCCTTGTAGAAGTAAAATAAACCTACCAAGATCAGAAATGGCTATGACTTTGAAACATCAGGGATGAGCCAGCAGCAGTATAGCTCTGTGTCAGACCTATAGCCTGAGTACTGTGTTTCCATGGCCAGAGGAGAAACTCACCCCCCACCCTATGTTTTGGCTGGCAGATGTTTTCTTACTCATGGGACCCGCCAATTCACATTCATTCCCTTCTGCCTTGGAGAGTAGAGTCCAAATTTAGACAGTATATCTTGATAATTGACTCTATTTCTGTTTCTTCACACAAGACATTTTGTTTTCTGACAAGTAGAAAAGGCATAATATATAACAATAGATATTTACAAGATATACAATCATGCAGTCACGGTGTGTGTGTGTGTGTGTGTGTGGTGGTGGTGGTGGTGGGGGGGGTTAGAGAGTCCTGTCTCAGTCACTTATGGATGCTGTGAGCGTGTGTGTGGTGTGTGGTGGGGGGTGGGGCATTTTATGGTTGAGAGTGCGGATGGCTTGGGGATAGAAGCTCCTCTTGAGTCTCTCTGTCCTTGCTCGGATGGTGCGGAACCTTCTGCCGTGTGGAGGGAAAAAAAGCTTCTACTATTTTGTGGACAACTTTGTGTAATGTTTTATATGAAATGCTGGCTTGATGGATTTATTACTTTTGAAAAAAATATTTTCGATTTCTGTCAATAACTTATTGCTTAGCTTATGACTAAAAATGTCGTTGGACAATATTAATCAATGAACTGAGATCACATTTTTATATGCAAACTTGTGAAGTCTGAGGTTAATCAGACATAATAGATAAAACTAGTTTTTCTGTTAAGGAATGCAAGTCAGTAACTGTAATTTGACATCTCAAACAAAAAATAATAATGTGCTTTACTTTGCTTTTTTTATGAAACAGTGAATTTGAATACTCAAGAATATCAACAATATACAGTATCTTTGCATTAAAAATAGCCAAAATAAAGAGATATATTCTAAACAGACACAGATCCTGCAGACAGTAGCAACAAAAGAATGGGGGAGTAAGTGGGCAAAAAGAGAGAAAGATTGATACTGAGCCAAAACAGGAGGCACTATGCAAGATGACAGATTGGCCCAAACTCAGAGGATTTACTTTAACCAGGCAGAAAGTCTGTTTCCCATGGCCAGAGGGTTCTTCAGATGGCGGTCTATTTCAGCACAACCATCATCTGCTGTTATTTCTAATGCATTATACTTGTTGCCTTTTCTACTTATATATTTTATGTGTACAAGTGGGAGAGGGTATAATCTTATTTTATCTGACTCAGCAGCTTAATCCAAGCATATTAGGAAATTGTCTGTGGAAAGTTTATAGTGTCCTTAGAATAGAGGACAAGGAGCACCACTGAAACCTTCCCCTCTGCCATGTATCAGCTTACACTCAGTGTCCTTGAGCAAGACATTGACTTTCCAGTGTGTCTAAAGGTACTCCTGAGGGAAAGTGACCAAATCTCTGGCCCCCTGTAAAGGGGCACAGTGATAAAAATAACTTCAAAGAGGAAAGTGATAATAATGAACTGCTTTGAAATTCTTAAAAAAAGGAAAAAAAAGTGATATAAAGCCACATTTATTAGAATTATTCACTTTGTGAGCAATTAAATGCTTTTAATGATACAAAATGTAACAACTTACGACATATTTCACACAAACCTACTGTATAATGTGTCAGTTGGCTGGAAGCATTTTGGAGATCCTCAAGGACACCTGGCAAACCAACAGGTGCCTCTGCTGGGATTTCACATCAAAAATCTAAATATTCAATAGATATTTGCATCCAGAGCAGCTGTGCCTTCAAGTACACTGACATGCACCAGAATTTTTATAGGGAGAGAAGACCAGTTTTATAATGATGCAATTAACTGTTAGAATTTAATTAGACCATCAAGGTATTATGACGCTTAAATATAACTGGTAGAGTTTGGTATAAATAAGTCACTGCACATTGAACTCATTGCTCGTACACCAGAACTGCTGTTTTTTAAATGATGATGATATACTATTAGCTGATGTAGCTTTGGCTCTTTGCTGAAGTAATCTCTGGATGACTTGGTCAGCTAACAAGTGCCTATGGAGGGAAATGATGCACGCACAGTTAGTGGATGGTGTTAATGTCCTTTCAAAGACAAGGACAGAGCAGCAAAACAGGCAGGACACAATGTTACGCCAGGTCAGCTGAAAAGTGAGCTCGTATTTGCTTTATGATGCTGAATGCTGCGATCGGCTAACGGGGCTGCGTAAGCACAAGAGATGAATTACACTCATTGAGGCACACACATTAAAAGAAAAACATGCAGGTACAATACACAACGCCTCATGTTACCATTAGTCACCATTAGTCATATTTACAAGGCACCAAATTGATACTTAAATGTATTTAACAAGTAATTACATGCAGCATTTAGGCAGGACCCTCGGCAGGTGAGAGTGCAAACACAATAAAGCCAGACTGACATTTGAAAAGGTCAGAGTGCAAATAAAGATTAAGTTTGAATTACAGATTGTTAGATTTTTTTCACACTGAGTTGACAGTGAAGAAGTGATACAATTAGAAAAAAAATATTTTATTGGTATTGTCCGTACTGTATCTGATACTTTGTTTCCTGGAAGTCATATGCAACTTTACTCTCAGAATGTTATTAGTATAAAATAGCATTTTGACTTGAATATCAAAATTTCTGCTTTATTTTCAAAATGTTTAATAACAGTTTGATAACGTATTAAAGCTGGTTTGTAAAAAAGCCTTAAGACTTCAGGATTCAAGTACACTTCCTAAGCTACTTAAATGTAGACTGGTTGAGCTCTAGTATTCTTTTAAGCTCTTCTGAACTTTCTTATGAGACATAATAACATTGGTAACTCAATTTCCTTCAGGGATGAAGAAATAACGCTGATCTTACAAACACATACACCTGTGCACATTAATTCAAACATTCTAGGCCTTCATCAAATGTACAATGAGCACAGACTATGAATAGCACAGTCACAGCACCTTTCTGCAGGTGTATTGTGCATCTGGGTCTTATTGTCCTCAGACACAAGAAAATTACAGAAACTATTTTCTTCATATGTATTTTTCTACATTTTCAATAACATATATTTGCACATTATATTCTGTTAGTATTCCCATGAATAGATAGTAACTCATGCCCTCGTGTAAAACCGTGTAGAATCGTTAAAGTAAGTCCAGTGAACCCTTTGATGTTGATGAACTAATGAGGTCAGATTGGAGTCTGGACTACATCTATACATTTTGAAAAGTTTTACATCAGTTTAAAACATGTAAAAGTTTGTGTGAAAACTTTGGAGATTCCCCACTGTGATTTTACCTTTTTACCATGGCTACTTCATTTATGCTTTTCCCTTTCTTCACACTGACTGATAAAGCGCCTTGAGACAACTGCTGTTGGGATTTGGCGCTATATAGATAAAATTGAATTGATGTCAGAGAAGTTAACTACAATAAACTGCAATCATCTTTCACCATTGTTGTATGGTGTGTCATAAACCTCCAGTGTGCCTGTGCAAATGTGCATAAGTTGACAGAGCTTTCTGTGAATATACCTTTCCTGCTTCGCATAGTAACCACAGCCCTCTCACACATGGCTCTCTATCTGCATGGGCTGAATTGAAATGTTATTAAAGTTAGCAAACAAGGCCCAAATTTCTATAATTTCATCAAGTGCAGGCTAACAGACATAATGATATAGTGTATTACTCGCATGTCAAATCCTGCCACAAATATCCGAGGGCTAAGGAGAAAATGCTGTGGAAATTAGTCATAGTGCATTTTATGAAATAGACACATTTATTCCGATAAAAAAAAAAAATCAAAACAGACACATTCATATCTCTGACATTGAACTGAACACGAGGTTTCCCATGGAGCGTGAAGGATTCATAACTAGGTCATCCTGCAGAGCAGCTGTGCAGAGCCTCCGCACACACAAGTCTTCATTAATGCAGGGTCAACAGTGCAGTAACCTTTTCCACAGAGTGAATGGGATATTGTCATCAGGATCTTACAGCTGACTAAAATTGACTGGGGCCATCCCCTAACAAAAGACACTGAAGATGAACACGTACACACTTTTTGAATGCCGTGCAGGAAATAAATAAATAAATCCGCAATTATAACCACGGTCATGCCTGCGTCTCTCTGCTTCACAGATTTGCTAAAAGATCGTGCAGGCGTCTCAACTCTACCTGCCATCCAGAGCTACTGTCTGAATGAACAACTATGTAGCCAGTGGTGTGACCTTATTTTAATTAATTTTTTTGAAGTTTTAAACTTAATAAATCAACATCTAACAGTGCAGGTTATATAACCAAATACACAATGTCCAGACTGGGCAAATTTGTTCACATAAAATCGCTGTTGTTCGCATCAGATAACCAATAAAGAACATCAACAAAGAAAAGCTGACTGAATAATTTGATTGGCTTATTTACTTTACTGCTTCAATTGTTTGAGGTGCCAGAAAATCTGAGTGAAATTACAACTTTTTATTGCATTAAACTAAAGTCTTGCTTAAAAGTATTGCTAGCACATGTTAGATGGGTTTTATTAATCCTACTTTTTCAAGACATTTTTGCTTAGTTGTGATAAAAGTTCTGATAAAAACTAAGGGGGACAAAATAAAGGATATTACTTCAATAATCGTATAAATAAATCTTTGCTTAAATGAGGCATGTGTGTCTATGCTATTACTCTATCCAAATTTAGATGGTGAACAAAATCCTAAACTGATGACCTACAAGTGAAAAACTCATGTTTATCTTTTTGCAAGAACTACACGCTCATGTCAGAGATCTTACACCATGCAGAATTTAGTCTGTCTGCTCCTTCACTCCACAGCAGCTCTTTCATAATGTACAGATTACTTTAAGGTCGCCTGGTTGCTGGGTTGAAGCTGATACTAAGTGACAGTGTTATTTTTAAAGTCAATGCTATTTCTTTTAGCCAGTGATGCATTTAAACAAAAAAGGAAAATACAAATTTGAAGTTAATGTCACTTTCACTCAAACTATTTTGAAATTTAAAAAAAAAAAAAGTGAATAACAGTAGATGCTTAAGTTGTTGCTCATTTGTTGGCCGCAGCTAAGAAAACCCATTTCTGTCTAACCCAGTGTTACAAGATGTTTTTCTCCATCTGACTCGATGGTAATTAAACTTAGGAAATAGGTGCGTATCTGTCAAGATCGCCACAAATAGCTTCTGTGTGCATGTGTGTGGGTTTTCCTGTTTATTTTGTAGCCTCCAATAAATCAGTGATTTAACTGACATTTCCACGTCTCTAGTTTGGATTTGGATTGAACAAAAAAGGTCCTCGTAAGGGTAACTGCTGAACAACTTCCAAAAATACACAAGTCATTAAATAAGCAGCAGCGGCAGCATGAACAGGCAGAAGCACCAGATAAAACCAGCCATTTTTCTCCATTCGTGGATGTGAATACGAGGGTATATTTTTCTGCCTGGAAGTCTGCATGTAAGCAGTCATGATATTGTGTGCAAAGATTTGTGAGCATGTGCTCTAACATTCATTTGTATTCTTGTGTTTTTTCAATCATGACGTGATTCTCAGATGCTGCAACATTGGTTAAGATTTATTTGTCCTTGCTGCGAGCCCCAAACTCACCCCACATACAGTTACAACTTCCTTCCTGCTAAATCTCCAGAGACTCCACTGAAGCACTTCAATAACTACATCATTAATAAAGATGAACACATTTGAAAGAAGACAGATGTTCAATCTACTTTTTAGACAAGCGAAAATTTGATTTTAGACATCATCACATTATCACTTTGTCATTTCAGATTAAATGATGCACAATGTGAGTTTTAGTAAATTTTGCTACACTGCATTAAGATTAATTGCCACATAAGACATATTGACTGGGGATGGTAATTGATAGGAATTTAGTGACTCCAATTTCATCATCAGTATCAATTCCTTATCAATTCTCTAATCAAAAATGAAATAAATATGGGCCTTGCATGGCATTAAACCATAGTGAAACACATAATACTCTCTTAGGCAGTCATGCAAGTGCCTCGTATGAAAAATGGCTAAATAACATGAAGTGAAAGATTTAAGTTTTAATATTTCATCTGATATATTTTGTCATATTGCAGAACCCTACCATCTCATAATTACCATTTAAAGATATAAACCTGAGGCTACAGCCCCACACACCAACACAAATTCCTATCCTAATGAGGACACACATGTGATCTTTCTCTTAGTATTTAGGTATGAACACAAAGCCGGAAAGACTGGCGTAGACTGCACCGCTATTTTCCTCCGACAACACAGGGATTGAAATGAAATTCCAATGAACTGGACAACTGGAAATCGGTTTTCTATAAGAACCAGTTCTTGATTCCCATCCTTAATAGTCACTGGGGTTCTTGAACCACTTTACAGTTACAGTATATAAACACAACTAGATGTCGGTAGATTGCAGATTACAGTCAACTGAGTTATGTTTTCTACCACTATCTTCAAGTGTAAGACAAACAGCTCTGGCTGCCTTTATCTGAACTGAGTGTAGGCTGTCGTCTGCTGTTTACCTCAGATGCTAGTATGCAAGCTGTCCATGTCTGTTGACTTGGAGGCAGCTGTCAAACTTTGTGACGGTAATCTGCTACAAGTCAATAGCTGCAATAGACGGTAAGTTGTAAGAAATCCTGAACTTTTCTTCTGGCAAGCGCTGCTGTTAGTGCCTGTTAATTGTTAACTGCTGTTAGTAAAACTCTCTTTAAAGTGACTCTAACACTGTTGAATTTGGACACATCAAGAAAAGACTCTAAATGTGAGAATGCAATCAAGCATCAGATACTTTATCAGAAAGTATCTGAAGTATTGGAAAGTATTACTTTTTGGACATCACTTAAGCTGATAAGTAATAGTCAAGTGATGTAATGTCTTGAAAAAATAAGCATATTTATGCACCGTTTCATGTGTTAGAAGCCCTGACTTCAGAGATGAGGCTTTAGGTGAGGAGAAAAGGGATAATGTTTTATCCAGGTGCCTGTTATGTTTTCTCTTTCCGTTACATTTTTACTTCTTTAATGAATGGAAATTCTACTTGAATGATAAAATATCGACTGATCCATATCCTGAGTCTAAATTGCAGACATATTACAGTCTGGCACCTGCTACTATTTATTGTTAAAGTATTAAATATCAGTTTATGACGCTAATACACACTAATAAATACATGGCTCAAAAAATAAAGGGAAGACAAAATTAAGACATCCTAGATCTCAGTGAATGAAATATTCTCATTAAATACTTTTTCTTTACATAGCTGAATGTGCTGTCAACAAAATTATGCAAAATTATCAATGGAAATTAAATGTAGCAACCCACGGAGGTCTGGATGGAGTGCTGGTAGAGCAGAGAGCCTGCTGCAGAGCGTAGAGCATTGTGCACTGCAAAGTAAACACAAATGCAACCAAAGCAAAGAGTGTGAATAAAATAAAATGAGAACACAGACATCCATGTTGTGTCGGGCCCTTTGGATCTACAGTGTTTTTTGACGGAGCATGCATCAGCTTTTATATGTGTATTTTTGCTTTCTTAGCAGGTGTCCAAATAATTTGCAAGGCATCGAATATATTCTCTCATCTTTAAAGTTGATGAACTTTTCCTAAAAAATACTCCCTAAAACTATCAGATTGGGGGGAAAAAAGAGTTTTGATGCACCACTACACCCCTTCCTGATGGGTTTCACTGTCTGCACAGATGTTAAACAATTTTCCTGACATCTATAAATTACTAATGCATCAAAACAGTCAAATGAATCAATAGGCTGGCAGGGCTGGAGCTGGAAAAAGACCCCAATCACCCTGGTTTACAGCAAAATAACAGCAAGAGGCAATTTTATGAGATCATCAATAATTCCAGGACAATAAGTCTGCATGGTTCAGATGTCAAATACAATTTCACAGCCAGTAATCTGACACAAATACTACTATCGGCTACATTTTTTTACTCTATAGTACAACTGTAATGCTATTAATAGTAATGATAATTAAAGCTCTGATGTTTAGGAAAGTGACCAGAAAATTAAAAGGCAGCTGTTACTATCAATTATTTTGACTCAGGAACAGAAAATGTTCATGTGTATTTGCATGTTTTCCGGTTTCTTTAGTGTTCTATTGAAATATTTCTTTTCTTCATTTTTTCCTCCCTGTTGGCATTTGGTGGAATTAATCTACAGCTTAATCAATAAAGAAATCCCTACTGCCATGGTTAAATTAAATGTTTTCAATAGTTTCATTAAAAACAATTAAAATAATAAAACCTTGAAAGACTCTTTATATACATCACTGTGCAAACGTCTTGAGCTACCCCTCATTTCTTTATGCTTTCCTTCCCAGGAGCCAGACTTGGAATTTTTAACATGGTCTTGAGTAATAGTTCTCTGGGCTTTCTGAAGGTCTTTTAAAGGTTTTCTTTGGTCATTGGATGCTTTTTCGCTCACTGTGAGCTCTGTCCTTGTACATGACCATTTTCAGAGGAAAGGTTTTTTTTTTTTAAACCAGTTAACACTGACCTATGAATCATTCAAGAATAAAAAGAAACCTAACTCTGTGGACAAGTGGTTGTATTTCAGTCAGTGGAACTGGGGATCTTATAAAAATTGATGACATTTTAATGGATCAGAAAAATATAATCAGATTTTAATCCATCATGCAATAGCATCTGGGAATAGTGCTAAGGGCATGATAATGATTGCATATAGAAAAACACACAATGGCACATTATTGACGATGGATTGGTCTCCCCACAGCCCAGACCTCAATAATAATGAAGCAGTGTGCTTTGAGTGAGCTTTGAGTGTCCTTCAAGAAGCCTTGCTGACTACTCCAGTTCCAATTCAGTTCAGAGTGTGTTGAAGAATAAATACGGTCATGACCAAACTCTATTTTTGACTTTCCAAAAGAATAATATCAGTTCAATGAATGTGTGTCTTCAAAGTAAGTCAGACCAGACATATGTCCAGTTCTCCTTCATCTGCTTAACTCAGCATGGAGTCTAATCCTGCAGCCAAAAAGCAGGCAGGCATGTGCTAGCTGGCCTGCAGGAGGCACAGAAGGTCAAAGGATTAAGAGAGAGCGTGAAAGACCACTAACAGGACAGACATTATGTACATGGTCAAAACAAAGTGAAGAAAAGGGTAAAAGGAGAGAGGACAGATTAATGCATGGAGGAGGTGGTCACTGGACCGAGCATGTAAAATATGCCTTTGTTCAAGGTATTGGAAGGACAAAGGGCAGTCAAGTGGAAAGAGAAATGAATCTAATTTGACTTTGGGTTAAATAATGTGAGATGGGAAATGTTCTAGTTTTGGCTTTTGCACATATTTTGATCTGACTGAAAGTTGGAACATTTTCAATTCTTAGATCAATGTAATTTTTTCCCCTTTCAAATGTAAAATGCAAACTGAGACTGTCCCCTTGAGGTTTTAAACTTGTAATGTCAGTACCAGTGGGATAATTCTGTGCATTATTAAACATGAAAACTTTAGCTTTCAAGTGATTTTTGAAAGCAGCCTCACATTATTTAGATGTAAATAGACTCTGAGACCTGTTGTCTAGAAAACACCTGGAAAAGCAGATTTAAGCAGATCTGACTTTGGGGACACATTATTTGATGGTCTTCAATGACATGCCAAAAAAAGACATGCCAACCACATCACACATCCCCAAACTCTTCAGTCCAATCAGTTTAATAATTTTTTGTTATTAAAATCCTTTTACTTTTGCTTTTAAATCAGTCGGCCACTTTGGCCATAAATACATCTATCACCTGTCACATCCTCTACAAACCAGCTTGAACCCTAAGATCATCAGGAAACCGTCAATTAGCTGACCTTTGGGTTAACATTAAGCATGTGGAACAAGCCTTTAGTTGTCAAGCTGTCTGGTGTTTGATTCACTTCCTCAAATTTTATGATTTTCCCCAAAACTCATGTTTTATCTGTGCTGAAGTCTTCAAGTTATTACTATCTGTGTGTTAAGTTTGAGTATGTATTTTCAAAGTATCACTCTCACTTTTTTTTTTGACATGGCCTGGGGAAATTAAACACAGTAGATTGTCTACTCTGGTCTTTGAGTTTAGTGACACTAAACTAATTTCATGTCAGATGCTGAACTCAGATAATACAGTGATCTGTTTAACGTAGACTGGCAAACTGTCAGAGTGTAACATGTCTCTCACCCAACAGCTGTCAGCCCCAACCACTTACAACCTCAAGTTGATGGATGGATGGATGGATGGATATTTGATCTAACTTAACCCAGTTTAGATACAGAAGTGTAAAAAATTAGGCTAAACTAAAACACAACAGACCTCGTTTTTATAATATTGCAGTGCGAGTGTTTTAACGGTTCTTGATGCCCCCTTCTTTCTCAGTTCTCGTATATTTTCATCCCATTCTCTCTTTTTTTTGCCTTCTACCAATAAATTAATGAACACAAACAATAATCTACTATTCGGACTAAAGGCTGTTGCGATATGTTGAATTTGTTAACTACCCACAATTTCAGTCATTTTATTTCTGTTTTTTGATTAATTTTGGATGAATTGTTTTAATTATATATATGTATTAGCTTCTCTATGTTCGGATTAATTTTAATTGAAAGCATTGTATGTATTTTGAAACAAACGTAGATGAGGCTGTTGGCTATTTAGCCAATAGGAAAATTAGTAGATGTAAATTTGTATCCATTTGTTTTGTGCCATATTTGGCTGCTATATTTTTGGTAAGAGCTCAGTTAATAGATTCTTGTGCGATTATTATGGTTATAAAGAAAAGGATGCAAAAATTGTACCATGGGGGACAGGCAACCAAAGATATTCAGAGATAGGCAAAAAGGTATAAAAATAGAGTGAGAGGGAAAGACACGGAAGGGACAAAAAGAAGCAGAGCAGAATAATGGGATCGCAAATCACTCTCTAGATCAATTCCCTGCCCTCACGCAATCACTCATAGCAATTATGCTTGCCGCCAAGAGAGATCGACTGTCAAGGAGTAAAAAAAAGGCAAAACAAAAGACACCTCTGCATTCCCTTAATTACAATTGTTCCCACCATCTCCACAGGTAAGTGGGTCCCCCACTGTTCCATCTTTTTTTCTTTTTTTCTTTAATGCATGAATTTTACGTCCTTTAGCTCACAATCACAATAGTGTCTCAGAGAGATAAAGAAGCTAATCCAGGTCTTTGAGGCCAGGATATATTTTTAGAGTGAAATGACATTACTGCTCTTTTCCAGTTAGGAAATTCCTTGTCTGCTAGAAATTTTGTTTATGTGAAACTAATCTACAAAATCTTTGAAAATGAAACTGCTTTCAGACTAGCACTGCATCGCTGGATTTCCCTGATAGATGGTGACCAGTTAAGACCACGTGAGAATAGTACAGGTAATTGTATGGAAAATTTACAGAGAGCAAGTAGTGCACCCTACCAGTGCAACAGCTCCTCCATATACCAAAATGAATATTTTCAATACTGCAAATACATCTGATGCAGACTATGCCCTGCTGAGCGCTGCATGGAAGAAAGGGACAATGCTTGGACCTGATTTCCGTGATGTGTGGGAACAGCTTATATATAAATGTAAATGCATAATGTTTCCCTGTTAATGTAATGGCAAAAGGTTTTGGCATTTTGTTTTTGTCAGATATATCAGTTGTTGTTGTTTAAATAGAATATTTATTGAACCTTCTGGTGAATTAAAAAATATATATTATTTTGTATATATGAGATCTAATTGTATCATATTTGCTACATTCCTCATTTCTTGTAATTTATTGCTTAAATCATACTGATGATGTAGAAGTTTCAAAAACTCATGTATCAAATACGACACACGAGGTATATATTCTAAGTTGGCTGTTGCTATGTGTTTGCCCTGTGAAAGATTTGTGATCTGACCAGTGTGTACCCCAATACAGCTGGGTTAGACTCCAGCCCTACCTCAACCCCACATGGATAACTGGAATAAAATGTTTTTAAATTAAATATTTGATATTCATAAGTTTGCTGGTATTTAACATTGTATCAGAAGCAGCTGTAGGTTTCCATATCCACTAATTCACATACATATTGAGCTGTGATTCCACATCTCTTGTTTATGAATCAAAAACAGTTCTGAGCTGAGAACCCAACACCCCAATCCTCAATTAACCTATGACACCAACAACTGATACACCTTTAAATTATTATGTTTGGAGTTCTCTATATCACTACAATGCTAGTGGTAGTGTATCATTGAAAAAGATTTTTTAAAAGTCTGTATCCAAGTAAAAAATATTCATAATTAAAATACTGTCTTAGCAAGCATTTATCCTTCAATGCATAAAATAGCATTTGCACTGTATGCAAATATGTTAGTGATAAATCAGTAAAACAGAACCAAAAAGATTTTCTTCAGTGTTCAGTTTATCTGGGATGAATGTACACTACTGCCATGCTAATCTGCATTTTAAGCTTATTGTTACCTTTTCCATTCTCTGTGTTTTATGCAAAGCTCTAGTGAGTCATTATTTTTATTGTAACGTGACATGTAACATTTGTTACAGATTATATGTCTGATATGTTCATTCTGAGATACAGTCTGAGACATACAATAGGAAGACAAAAATTCAGACTCTATTCTTGGGCTTCTTGTAAAGGAATATAGCCTGTTATTGGACAATGGAGCTCTTCTTCCCTTTCTACTGTATAATTGATTGTGTCTTACTTTAAGTTTGATGAAATTATTTTGACAAAAAATAAGACAAATATACTTGGTTCAAGATTTCAAGATTGGTGCAAGATTTTGAGTTTTTGCAGTGTAATAAGGCAAATGCCTTCTCTAGAGCGTTTTCCTCCTATCAGAACAGAAAATAAACACTTTCTCTTACACAGCTTGTTTGTGCAACAACTGTCTGCCACAATCTGATAGCTGACTGTCAAAGGAGAAACTTCCTTGCAGAGGGTGCAGCATTAAGCACGAGCAAGACTGAAATGACAGGGGACAAGACTGGCAAGATTGATAAGAAAATGTTCATTTAAAAAAATGCCGGGAAGGTGCAAAGCAATAACACAAAGTAAATGTAATTGGGATATGGAAGAGAAGAATTACCAAGGTGTCACTGAAAAGCCAAAATCTTGCTTATAGCCACACCACGTGCAAGTTGACATATAGCAGCTCATACTTGTAGTGTAATGTTAGCTTGTGGTGTTTACACGCTATTCAACAGAAGCAAGAATCCCAAACACCACAGGATTAGGTGGTATTAAGTCCAAATAGAAAGTCCAGATTCAGGCAGTATAACCCCAAGATGCATCATTTTAGGCTGAAGCGCGCACTCCCCAAACAAACAACGTGCAAACACTGCAGGCAAACTTTAATTGACCTGTTCTCTGATTTGACAAACCTTGATTATTTGAAACATAAGAACAGCCTCAGATTTTTCTTTTCTATTCTGTTTGTGGTTAATTTCTCACAGTGACCATGTACACATAAACCAATATTTAGCTACTAGCTAACATCTACCTGCATCTACTTACACACATATTACAGTATCATTCCAACCTCCCAGTGCTCACTAACAGAGTACTTCTGTCTCTATATGGCTAATATTGATGAGACTGATAGTGATGTTAAAGGACACCGTTTTATAACAGTATTTATTTAGTTAGTGATGGCCAAACAAAGTTTAACATTTTAATGAGATCCCAAAAGAATTATGACATGCTTTTTGTTATGTAGCCCCGTAAGTTTCATTGGATTAAAAAAGAGTGGCTTGGTTCATGGTAATGAATACTACAATCATGAACTAGGGGAGACGAAATGAGGCAGAAAGACAGTGTGAAAATAAGGGAGAATATGTGGCACCTTTTCCTGTTGATTAATCAAGGTGTCTCGATCCTCTAAGTGGACACCAGCTTTAATGAACCAGAGGCAGTTGGGTAGAAGCGATTGCTGTAGAGTGATGATCACTGCTCAAACACAGTCAGAGTCACCTCAGGGTAATGAGGAAGCCCATTACAACAGCCCACTGGGGTGGTGCTGCAGTAGTTGGCTAAAAGCCCCAATTTTTACATGTGAGAATTGTCTGTCCATTTCAGCCTAGGCTGAGTCATGGAAGAAAAGTGAAGTTGGCTGGGTTTGTTGTGTTTATTTATTTATTTATTTTTTTATGTAAGCCTGAGGCTCTGTGTGTGTGTGTGTGTAGTAAACTAAGTCCTTCTTTTCAATCTACAAATGTGCTTCAAATCCATCTTAGTGCTTCATAATGCTTAGGTGCTTGTTCTGTAACAATATTTTACAATGAAAGCAGGAGCGTGTGCGCTGGATTTGTTTCAACTCATCACAGCAGGGACCAGGACAACTGACTAAATCAAAGAATAGTTTTCACTGACAGTATGTGCAGAGTTTTCAGAAAGATATTGTTTAATCAATCGCCAGCTGGGATCTCAAGGCTGGAGCTGAAACATAAAAATCAATTTCTCCCCTGATAACAAACTGTGTTTAGACTCTTCGTTCCCAATGCCTTCGTACGCTTATCTCCAAGGCCGAGTTGGACGGCGGGTCTGGGCCAGCGCTGGATTGGCGGCTGCAGGGCAGGATGGCTGTGTCTACCTAGGCTTACTTCTCACCCCCTACCCACCCCTACTGCTTGTCACTTGCTTCATGGTGTTGTTATGTGAACATTCGTGTGCTCTTTGTGCGAGAAGTTTTTTTGTTTTCTGTTCTCATGCTGACCTCCCATAGGAGCCCAGCATGAGTAGAGGTCTCTTTTTTTCCCTCCTAGACTAGCCCATTGTGTTGTACGTTTCAGTGTTTTTCCATAATACTACCCGTCTCCGACTGTCTCCCCATGTGATGTCTATGTTGTGTATGTAAGGTCTCTATTTCACTGCAGGGCAACTTGCATGTGACAAATAAAGGTCTCTATTGAATATTGAATATTAAACTAGCTTTTGTGATAACTTATAAAGGCCATTGTAACTTATAATAACATACTCTCTGGTCATGGAGATAATGTGCATCTCTTTCAGTGATATAGAGATACGTGTTATTAATCTCGGTGTCTCTTCCACAGCATGTCTTTTATCCTGTCTTCGTTCTCTCACCCCAACCAGTCGCAGCAGATGGCCGCCCCTCCCTAAGCCTGGTTCTGCCGGAGGTTTCTTCTTGTTAAAAGGGAGTTTTTCCTTCCCACTGTTGCCAAAGTGCTTGGTCATAGGGGGTCATTTGATTGTTGGGTTTTTTCTCTATTATTGTAAGGTCTATCTTACAATATAAAGCGCCTTGAGGCGACTGTGCGCTATATAAATAAAATACAATTGAATTGAATATATTTAATTTGTTATTCAGAGAAGAACTCGAGAAATTTGCTTAAATTCAATATTTGCAATCAATATTTGTTTTTATATGTGTGTTTTATGCTTGTTATTTGCTGTGCATGTGTCCTGTTTTTGATATTACTTAGTACACCCCGGATATATATAGTAAGAAAGAAAAACTTCTTTAAATGTTTTTGGAAAGGTTCAGGTTAAGTGTTTTATCTTATGGGGAACATTATTCACATTTCTTCACAATTCATCTATGAGAATGAGGTCACAGTATTCCTTTGTGTGTTAACCCAAGCTGTGCTGTTCTGTGGTTTGGTTGTGGCTGTATGTGCATGTTAGTGTATATTACTTCCTCCCTTTGAAGCTGCTGGCCCTTCCCACTTTCATGAAGACGAGAGAGTAACCTCCCACACTGCATTGTTAACGTGAGATTGCAAAGTGCAGTCAGGAGCATTAAGCTGGAGGCGATTTTCCTTCACTAAAGCAACCAGAATCTTCAGCTAAAAGAGATTTAAACAAAGAGAAAGACAGGACCACAGTCAAAATCAGTCTGGGTTTCTGCGGTGGAGAGTTTTAGAAGATGTCAAAGGACTTGAAGATGGGTCTGGTGTGTGGTTTCAATCTTAGCTTCTATTTTTGGTCATAGATGCTTTACATCTTAATGTATAGAAAATTTAATCTTTTCAGTCATACCTCTCTACAACGAAATATTCAGCTTTTTGTCAGTTTAACAGTGCCAAAGCTATTTTGTTCATCTTCTACTACAGCAGACATCACAAAGAAAAGAGTGGGAAAAAGGGGAAAAAATGTGCTTTATATTTTATTGAGCTCTTAAACCTCCTGCCCTACACAAAAAAAGTATCCATAGCTCAAAATTTTTACTTATTAACTCAAAATTTTGAGAAAAATATCTTGAAATTTCGGGTTAGTGCTGCCAATCAGTAATCTGCATGAATGACGTAATTTCGCTGAAGCTCTCAGCTACAAATGCTACAGCTAAGCTACCAGCATTCCAGCCAGTCATGGATGCACAAATTGCTAAGTATGTACAGCGTGGCTACACAAATGATGAAATCCCTGTTATTTAAATTATATTTGTTCTGTATGTTCCATGTATTCATACTTATTTTAGCATGTTTTATAAATTCCTTCTTTTGTCCTCCATATCACCTCCATGTTACATGATGCCACCCCTGACATCACCCCTCTGCCATCTGCCAGTGTCTTGACAGCTAACCTACATACATCCCATGTGCCACTGCATGGATGATGAAAAGGCTCATAGCACCTAAGGTCACATAAATCTACTCTTCACCCAGTTTCAACAAGCTGCCAGACCTTCTTCTCTGGACCTTGGTCTCTTTCTACTTCTTCCCTTTGCTGTCACCATAAATCAGTTGTTTTTAAACCTTTATTCTCACTGGAACAAGGGTAACAGTGACTCATCTTTCTTTAATCTTATACGAACAAGTTCACATGACTCTATCGGAGAGATAGCAGGCACATTCTCTAGTTGTAAGTTTATTTTATCAGTCAGGGGTGCTTTGGAAATTTTGCTTGTGTGCGTAAGTCATAGCATAAGTAAGGGCCATGAAACAAATATCTGTTTCCCTCTGCTTCCTGCCTCAGGGTGTTTTTCCCCTAAACGTTGCACTACGCCAGCAGAGGGTCCATTTTCACAATTCATGCTGTGCAACCATATTTTTAAACCTGCGGCATATTTAAAATTCCAGATAACAAATAAGCTGCTTTGCATAGAATCGCTACATACTGAAAACCAAGACTATTTCAACTAGAGATCATGATATCAGCAACAGAAGGCATGCTGGGGCAGAACAAGTATAGACACAAGACGTGATACTGCCAGACCCCAGTTAATTAGGTACATGTTTATTACATTTTTTGTATGTAACAATATTTTACTGACTAATACTAACACTGAAAATTCCTGCTCTAAGTAGAATTTAAATAATGTTAAAGATTCCTAAATTGCACTCAATAGTATGTGTCAGTGATGTGCTGTTAGAGATTTGTATCTGACACCTGGTGGCTTGAAACTCTTAAAATGCCTTCCAGGTCTATCTCAAGGATAGAATTCAGGAATACATTTGTGGATTAATGCCTCAGTTTCTATAATAAAATAACATTCTCATTGTTTTTGCAAAATGAAACTTGGAATATTCACCTGTGTAAGTTATCTATGTCAACATAAGTTTTTTTTTTTCTCTACTGCTGCTTTGTGGGCCTGTCATCCCCTCAAGTAAAGCCAAATAGGAAAAGAAACAAAACAATAAGAAATAAAACCAAATATATTTTTAATGCTGCCTTAAATCATTATGCAAAGTGAACACTTCCACAACACAATGTAACTCCAGTTCAATCACACTTCTGGGAAATCAAACTGTCCACTTAGGAAGCAACACTGATTGAGAATCAATTTCACATGCTGTTCTGCAAATGGAAAAGACAACAGGTGGAAGTTACAGGCAATTAGCAAGACATCCCCAATAGAGGAGTGACCACAGACACACCTTTCTGGCTGATGTTTTGGTCACTTCTCAATGCTGGTAGTGATTTCACTCTAGTGGTAGCATGAGATGGAGTCTACAACCCACAAGAGTGGCTCAAGTAGTGCAGCTCATCCAGGATGCCACATCAATGCGAGCTGTGGCAAGAAGTTTTGCTGTGTCTGTCAGCGTAGTGTCCAGAGTATGGAGGCACCACTAGAGGCCAGTACATCAGGAAACGTGGAGGAGGCTCCTACAGGAGGAGCACTGCCAGAGCCCTGCAAAATGACCTCCAGGAGGCCACAAATGTGCATGTGTCTGCTCAAACGGTCAGAAACAGACTCCATGAGGGTGACATGAGGGCCTGATGTCCACAGGTAGGGGTTTTACTTACAGCCCAATACTGTGCAGGATGTTTGGAATTGGCCAGAGAACATGAGAACATGAGAACATCTATGTTCTTCACAGGTGAAAGCAGACTCACACTGAGAACATGTGACAGACGTGACAGAATCTGGAGATGCCGTAGAGAACGCTCTGCTGCCTGCAACATCCTCCAGCATGACCAGTTTGGCAGTGTGCCAGTAATAGTGTGTGGTAGCATTTCTTTGGGGGTGGGCTCACAGCCCTCCATCTGCTTGCTAGAGGTAGCCT
Source organism: Hemichromis elongatus (assembly GCA_015108515.1). Classification (NCBI taxonomy): domain Eukaryota; kingdom Metazoa; phylum Chordata; class Actinopteri; order Cichliformes; family Cichlidae; genus Hemichromis; species Hemichromis elongatus. The sequence continues at coordinate 10,853 of VUQR01012608.1, read as the reverse complement.
GACTGCCATTAGGTACCGAGATGAGATCCTCAGACCCCTTGTGAGACTATATGCTGGTGTGGTGGGCCTCAGACCTCGTGTGGCTGGAGTTTGTCAGGAGTTCCTGCAAGATGAAGGCATTGATGCTAAAGACTGTTCCCCAGACCTGAATCCAACTGAGCTCAGCTGGGACATCATATCTTGCTCCATCCACCAACGCCATGTTGCACCACAGACTGTCCAGGAGTTGGCGGATGCTTTAGTCCAGGTCTGGGAGGAGATCCCTCATCAGGAGCATGCCCAGGCATTGTAGGGAGGGCATACAGGCACATGGAGGCCACGCATACTACTGAGCGTCATTTTGACTTGTTTTAAGGACATTACATAAATGTTGGATCAGCCTGTAGTGTTTTTTCCACTTTTGGGTGTGACACCAAATCCAGACCTCAATGGGTTGATAAATTTGATTATCATTGATAATTTTTGGTGTAATTTTGTTGACAGCACATTCAACTATGTAAAGAACTAAATATTTATTGAGAATACTTCATTCATTCAGCTCTAGGATGTCTTATTTTTGTGTTCCCTTTATTTATTTATTTTTATATACATATATATACATACAGTAGATGAAAATAACTGAAGGAAAACTGTCCCACTAACAACCAAATGTAACAAAATGTGTATCTGATTTACAGCAAATTACTCTCTGCTGGTCGCTTTTCCCCTCGATGTCTACAGAAAGAAAAATGTGTGGCAGTGCCATTTCTGCAGCTGTTCATATCTGACATTCTCTTTTATGTTAGAATGTTGACAGCCAATCCGCACAGACAGACGTCACCGGGAAAGAGAACTGCGGTGCATGGATTGTCTGAGTGCTCATGGCTTGTTGTGGCGTTGAACAATGTCAGTAGGTTTTATTACACATGACAGCCAACAAATGGGACTGTGAAATAAGGTGTGTACATGCAGATGTATTAAATTATACGGTGAGGGTCACAGTATTACCTGATTACTTTTTCAAGACTCCAGATGTAATAATATTACATGTAATTTGCATCTTTTAAATGAATATAAGGAAACCTCAGAGTAAATCAAATAATTTTGAGTTATGTCAGTGTCTGTGTGGTCGGAGAGAAGAGAGGAGGCTGCCAGGCAGAAGCCAAGTGAGCAAAGTGAGTAAAAGGAGATGCCAGCATGTGGTGAGATGACGAAGGGGGGAAGGGATGTTGCTTTGAATATAACTCAACACACACAGAATACAGTCCTGAGTCTGCAGAAATTTGGACTTAACAAAAAACAATGTTTTTTTAATTGTATAAAGAAAACTGCTTGCAGGTTTGGGTTCTTCTGTAAAAGAAATTAAAAATAAAAGAAATGTATTCAGTCCTGCGAAAAACTAAGTACACCATATGATTCAATACCTTGTACTGAATGAACAATTTTTAGCAGTTATATCTTGAAATAATCTTTTTTTGCTTCAATTCTTTGAATTTTGCAGGCATTCATTCATCCACAGTTAGGTTGAGGTCTAGATTTTGCAACAGATTGTTTTTTTTTCTTTTTCAGTTATTCTGCTGTAAGTTTGTTGGTGTGCTTCTGTTTATTTTCTAATTGCATGAACTCAATTTAGGTCTTTACTTGTTGGACAGATTGCCTTCTACTTTGGTATACAGGGGAGTTCAACATTGTTTCAGTGACTGCAAGGTGCCCAGTTTTTGTGCCTACAAGGTACAAAACCTGACCGTCGGTATGTTGCTGATACGCTTTGTGGTGTTTTCCCCAAACATGGTGCTGTGCATTACGGTCATTGATCTAGAAGTCTTGTGATCTGTACAGATGTAACATTACAAAATTAAGTCATGCCATGTTCCTTTTAAAGAAAAGAGGCTTTCTTCTAAATCCTTCTAAACAAATCATGCTTGGCTAACAAACCTTTGGTGTTTTTTATGTGAAAGTAAAAAGCTATAATTCCTTTTTAGTTAAAAGCATGACTTTGAATTTATATACATGAAGACTTTCTGTTAAGCAGCTCTCTTTTACTGTCTCAAAACGTTATGTAGACACAAGCCTGTTTAAAAATACTGTCTGATGTAGTCTGTGTTTTTGAGCTCTTAGAGTAAAGAACAGATTTTGATTATTAAAAAAGGGCAGGCTACTGCGTCTGCATGTGAAAACTCTTGAACAGGAACTAAATCTTGGTTATGCTGTTGATTTATCTGCATTAGATACTCTTGGTGTAAACTACAGTTTTGTTGCTGTACTCTCTAATGTTCAGGATATGCATAATAAATCTTTCTGATTTAATTCTGCACAGAATTTCCATATACTTCCTTCTCTTTTCATTGTTTTAAAAGCTTTTCTTTAAACCGGCCTCGTCATATCTGATTTAAATACAAAGTAGGTTCTCGCTGATC
>VUQR01012606.1:90363-109307 GCA_015108515.1 Hemichromis elongatus | reverse complement strand
ACAGCAGCTCCTCAAACTGGGCGAGGGACAGACGGTGGTACCGCTGAAAGCGGCCGTCATCCAGATGCAGCTCCTGGACCAAGTGGTGAATCTCACCAAACTGCTCACGCTTCTGGAGGACCTGATGGACCCAGATACGGCGAGGACGTCGTTTACGCCGCTGCTCTGCTCTCCACAGTAAATACAGAAGAGAGTCTCTTGAAACGCTAGCTCGACAGCTGCCATCCTGCTACTTACCGTCTGGTACTACTTCCTCCGACATTACGCGCAGTAAAATTGCATTGCCGCGCGGTCAGTTCACGTTGGACACGCGAATGTACAAGCGATCAGCTAGGGGCGATTTTGCGTTTTTTGCCGCTTCTACCGAGTTCGGTGTGAACGCACCGTTACAGCCACAGCAGGAGCCGGAAGTATCCCTCCACATCTGGTTTTCATCTTTGCTGCAATTTGGATGGAGGAAATCAAGAGTTACCTCACGTCAGCTGACGTGGGTCATGTGACATTGTGTAGTTGACGTAGGTTAGACTGAACTAAGGAGAAAAAGAAGTGACCTGTTGTTCAATGGTCCAAAGTCCTTGTTTCAGATTAAAGTAAATTTTTATTATTTGAAAATCAAGATCCTAGAGTCTGGAGAGGAACAGATGTAAGGTGTTTAAATGCCAGTGCAGTCTGTTATGATTCATTGTGCCGTGTCATCTGCTGGTGCTGGTGGTGGTTGGTCCACTCTCTTTCATCAAGTCCATAGTCAGCACAGCAGTCTACCAGGAGATCGGGTCACAATTCCATCTGTTGAAAAGCTTTATAGCGATGCCGGTTTCCTTTTTGATTAAACCTACCACCTGCAAACAGTGCCAAAACTACTTCCAGATGGTTTGCTTACCAAGTTGTTATGTGGATTTTATTGTAATGTGCTTGATTGATCAGCTGACTCACCTGACCTGAGCCCTATAGACAATTTATAGGGTACTGTCAAGAGTAAGATGTGAACTACTAAGGCCAGAAGTACAGATGAGCTGAAGACCATTATCTAAGCAACCTGACTTTAAGCAACAGCAGAAGCTGAATGCCTCTGGATCACATTGCTCTGATGCAGTAATTCATGGCAAAGGAAACCCAGCAAAGTACTGCAGAATAGAAGAAAGTGTAGAAAAAATTATACTCAGAAGTTCTACATTTCTGTATAATAAATCTTTTTTTTGATTGCAGTTTGGAAATATTCTAACAACATAAGATGCTGGATTTCTTATTTTCGTGAGCCATAATCATAAAAATTTAAACACAAAAGGTTTGAAATATTTCACTCTGTATGTGTAATAGAAGCAGAATATAGGAGATGATGCCGTTTTGAATTAAATAATGAAAAAACAACTTTTCAGAATATTCTATTTTCTTTTGAGCTCCACCAGTATATTGTAGGATCTGTTTCACATCATCTTTTTAATTGCCTCCCCAGTGTTCTGTAAATTTAACTTCCCCCCCTTTCTGTCCCATCTCGCTCTTAGTCTTACTGTTCACTGATCTATCTTCACATTCTTTTTCTTTCTCCGTCTCATTCGTTCAGTGCCAGGTCCTGGTGGTTGGTGGTTCCCTCTCTCCAGATGGCCCACTCTGATCATTTATTGATGACAGGAGAACAGAGGAAGGCATTCCCAGCTGCTGCCGCCTGGCACCCCACTCATTGTGCAAGCGCACATGCACACACACACAATACAAAGGCTCAAATATTTGAACAATGACTCGGATCCATACATGCATGCAGTTTTTGGATTTAAACCCTATCACACACAGACCTTTTTTTTTCTCCCCTTTGCCTTCTTTTTGCACTGTCACACATTTTTGCATTGCTGTCGTCTGAGGCATGATTCTGTGCTGTACTTTTGCACAGATTCCCTCTCTCTTCCTGCCTGCAGCTCTCCTCCTTTCACCTCCTGCTGTGGTGTTACTGACTCTGTCACACAGGAACAGACAGAAGGGGAGGCAGAGGGTGGGAGGGGGAGTCAATGTGCTAGCATGAGTACAGTGAGTAAACTTGCAGTTTGCTAATGTTACAAGTTAATGTGCAGCATCTTATGAGAATATTAAAGTTTATGTTGAAAAAGAAAGACATTTCATTTTGACCTTTTTTTTAAAGAGTGAGAGAGAGAAAATATTTGGGTTTTTTTTCTTTTTGGGAAGCTGCAACTTTTTTTTAATTTTAATTAAGGAAATTGACCACCCACAATACACGTGGCTTCTGCGATTCATATGAACCAGTTCTTTGTTTTTCCCTATCACTCTAGTGCTATGCAATAGAAACCTGTGAAAACTCTTATACAAATTTTGTATGGTAAGTTTTCGCACTTGTTTTTTTGAAAATGTAATAAAAACTTTGATTATGTTTATCTTAAACAATTACACAAACATCTGAGGCAAAAAACAATCATATCCTGAATCATGTCTAAGTAGTAGTGTAAGTATTAAACCTAAGGTAAAACACATATCTTTGCAAACATTACATTTCTGTTGAAAGGTTGTATTAGGTTGTATTGCTGTATTAGTATTTAGTATTTATAGTGGGGGTTTTTGTTTAGAAAAAACGAGTACCATCTCCTTCTGCTCACACACATTCCTTAATCTTTTAAAATCAGTTTTAAAGTACGCTCAAACTCTATTTGACTCACAGGTTGGAGGAGCCAGAGATTGAAACACTGACTTTGTAATTAGTAAATGACTTTCTTTATCTCCTATGCCACAGCCTTAAAAGGTGGACACGTTGTCCAGAACCACTTTGGCAGTTATTTTTTATTTTGTGTTTTTGTGGGAACGTAGTCTGTAGAGATACAGAGAACGTTGTTTTATGTTTCTTTACAGATTACCTCTCATCTTCTTACCTCTACTTCCACTTTCTGTTGCAGTCTCTTTTGTTCATCTTAACCTTTCCCAGGTTGTGTTGGTCCAAAAGTTTTCAGGCAAAACTGAAATACAAAGTCAGAGAACTATGAAGACGGACAAATTCTCTACGGCAGTTTTCAAAGCATGGTTATTTCAGTTTCAAGTTGTGTGAAGGACACATGGCATGCATGTTTGCTTCTTCTGTCCAGGGCCAGAGAGATTTCTCTGCAGTCCTCCCATTATAGCTCAGTAAGAAAACTTACTGAAATGATATCCTTGAAAGAAGTACAGAGTAAGTATACTGCAGTATACAGCAGTATGTCCAGGTTTCATAAACACATGTGTCCTTCCGGTGACTGTGTCGTGAATAGCCTGAACTGAACATGCTGCGACTTTGAAGTTACACAAGGGAGACTTGCCTGATATACAGCTGCCTTCAACTTGGTACCCCAAGAGATGCATGAAAACACACACGCACACACATGCACACACACACACACACACACACACACACACATACAAACCCATACAGAATCATGCATTTCATCTCACATATGCACACTCCCAACAGCACCCCAGAGGTGCTATTTGGAGGTAACACACACTGTTACACTAGAAGAGTCGTCCTATGTCACGAGTCCAGAAGGATAGTGAAGGAGGAAAATTATGTGCTTTTGTGTTAGACACATAAAATAATAAATTTCTTTTGTGCAATATGTTAATATTAGATGTAGATTCTGTATGCAGTTTTACTTTTCAAAGCAACTGGAGTTTTAAACATATTTTGGATTATGAATGTAATATTAAAATCAGTTATGTTAATTATTCTTCTTAGTAGCTTTCCCCCACAGATAATTTATGCATACATTTATGTAATCTACTGATGTAAAGAATAAAATGGTATGTAGCACAGGGGTGGGCAACTCGAGGCTTTGAGGCTCGGTGTCCTGCAGGTTTTAGATGTGTCCTTGATACAACACAGCTGATTTAAATGGCTACATTACCTCTTCGACATGTCTTCAAGTTCTCCAGAGGCCTGGTGATGAACTAATCATTTGAATCAGGTGTGTTGAGCCTGGTTGAGCTCTGAAACCTGCAGGACACTGGCCCTCGAGGCCTGGAGTTGCCCACCCCTGCACTAGCACATGGTCAGAAATGTGCTGTGGAGGCTCATTCATTAAGAGCATGCTAGGAGTCCTCTAGGTGGCACCGTTATCATGTTTGAAGTTAAAAGGCTGTGATTAAGACAGCAGTACTTCTAGCAGCAGTAATTCAGAGATGATAAAAACATAGCGGTGCAGATAGAAATTAGGTTTAACTTAAAGAAAGGGATCTTTTCAGCACCTTTTCTGACAAATCCAGGACTGTGGAGAGAAAGAGTCCTTCGAACAGAAAACAACATCCTAAACCAGGGGTCTCGAACTCCAGTCCTCGAGGGCCAGTGTCCCGAAACTTTTCCATGTGTCCCTGTTGCAACACATCTATATAAAATTAGCAGGTCATTAGAAAGACTATAGAACTTGACTGCGTGCTGAAGTGGAAACCCCTAAGCCTACTCAAGTAAATTTAAATGTTTGGAAAAATAAACTTCTAAAAGTTCTTTTATTGCACCATATTCATTCACTGATGAGCTGCTGTATAGCACACCTCAGCATGCAGTCAGGTTCTATAGCTAAAGCGTCTTGCTAATGACCTACTATTTATATTCACGTGTGTTGCAGCAGGGACACACTGAAAAGTTTCAGGACACCAGCCCTCGACGACCCCTGTCCTAAACCATTAAGGGAAATCGAGTTCACCTCAACAGTGAACCGTGCAAAATGTGACTATTGTAATTTCTTTAAAGTCTATTTTATTATTATGTATCCCTTACAGTCCAATGGAATGACAGTCCACCTTAGTGGGAACAATTACTTGTGAGCATGGGATTTGTACTGAAATGTATTCTGTTCAATAATTTGACTGGTGAAGCACTTATGTTTACCTTTCTGATCTTTTGAATTGGTACACTCCAGCAGATCATTGAGGTCTGGGGATCAGATGCTCCTGACTGTCCTGAGGTCCAGGTTAAAGTCCAGAGGAGATTGGGCCTTTGCTGTGACTGCTCCTAAACCGTGGAACAAACTGCCCCTTCACATCAGCACCTCCCCCAAATTAGAAACTTTTAAAACCCGTCTGAAAACCCACTTTTATTCCTCGGCTTAAATCACAATGAGTTTGTACTTTTATTTGTCTGATTTCTTACTCAAATCTTCGCATGTTATGCTACTTTTTCTTAAATTTTATCATGACTTTCTATATTTTTATCTCTGTTGATTATCTTAAATGTACAGCAACTTGGTCAACAGTTATTGTTTTAAATGTCCTGTATCAATAAATTTGAATTTGACTCTATGTTTATCCCAGTGGCTGTGCTGAGTGTGACTCTGGGCTTTCAGTATGCCAACAAAAAAAAAAATTCTTAAATAGCAAAAAACTTCAAACTAAAAGTTTTATTTTACATGCAAACTTTTTGATAACAATTATTTTTTAAATAGACTAAGTGCCAACTCAATGCCATGCATCTGTTGCAGATTACAGTAACATTTAACTTGTCATTTAATTGTATATCACTGCTACCTGTAAATACTCTATTAAAAGTCAAATACAGCTGTGACGACTTGGTGCAAATCTTGCCATAGATAACAGATTCTGGTCTCAGGAAACATCTGCATGTCTGTGAAAATGGTCTGTGACAAAGGTTAGAGTTAGAGGTGGAGGACAGGATGAGAATAACACATTTGGCGTATCTATGTGAGTGTGTGTTGATGTGAGTGTGTGTCTTCCCTTGTATGTGTGCATATTAGTGACTGTGAAAAGGTTGACTGCTGTAAGAACGCTGCTGTGGTTTAATCCCTCCACAGGTCAGTGGGGTTCATATGCAGTGGTATGTGGTTTGTGTGTATAGACATGCAATTATATGTGCATAGTTTTCACCTACAAACAGGTATTTCCATCTACTCATCTAAACACTTCAAGGTTGGTCAGAGTCAAGCAGCACAGAGGCCTCACTGTGTGTTAAAAGTCAAAGGTACATTCCTGTCTGTCCCATTGGACCTTTAATTGCTCACAGCAGCACATGGATAGTAAAATACCCTGAAACGTACCACTGTCTCAGAGTGTGAGAAAGTATGCCTAAGGATATGACTTCAAGTCATCCATATGAGCATGTAGTTTGCAGTTTTTCATATTGAAGTTCTTATTGAAAGCTCAAAACTCTTCATTCTTTTTCAGCTCCAAACTTACAGGCAAATGAATTGAGTTATTCTGTGTCAAGTACTGTTGTTCAGGATTCAGATCTCTCGTGGACTTTCACAGTTTCACTGAATGGAACATTATCATCTATAAAACTTTTTTTTTTTTACATAAAATCTACAATATCTATTAGAGTTTTGAAGCTATACATCCTAAGAATTTTGATTAAGGTTACATTTTATATTACAGTGTAACAAAACCTTTTTCTGTCTAAGTTCGTGTGAGATCAAACACAAAACAGCAAAGACTTAAAGCAAAGTAAGAAAGAGAGGGATGGGTAAGAGAGCCTGGATACAGACATGTAAAATGAGCTGTAACCACCAAAGCACTAACACATCTCCTACTATGTGCTTGTCTGTGTAATAAGGATGACATAAATCAAACCCTTTTTTTTTATATATTAAAGACAGCAGTGTCAGTTTCTGGATGCAGAATTTGACCTAAATTACAGTTAGGCTTATTTGTTTAATAAAAACCTCTAAGAATTATTATGTTCACTAGTCAAACATTGAATACTTTGTCCTTGTGCTTAAAGAGAAAGCTTGTGTTTTCTTTTACTGCAGGATGTAAAAACATAAGGTTACTTAGTTTATTTTAATAATGCAATATTTATGATAAAATGTTGCTATCTAAATCGAGCTAGTATCTTTGGAATCCATCCATTCGCTTCCGCTTATCCTTTTCAGGGTCGCGGGGGGCGCTGGAGCCTATCCCAGCTGTCATAGGGTGAGAGGCAGGGTACACCCTGGACAGGTCCCCAGTCTGTCACAGGGCTAACACACAGAGACAGACAACCATTTGCTCTCACATTCACACCTATGGGCAATTTGGAATGATCAATTAACCTATCCCCACTAACTACATGTCTTTGGACTGCGGGAGGAAGCCGGAGTACCCGGAGAGAACCCACGCAAACACGAGGAGAACATGCAAACTCCACACAGAAAGACCCCAGCCTGATGGTGGAATTGAATTCAGGACCTTCCTGCTGTGCAGCAACAGTGCTAACCACCGTGTTACCGTGCTGCCCAAATCATCAATCATGAAGTGCATTTGTTGTTAACAGAGTGAAATCTATCTTGCCTAGTAGATTATATCAGAAAATAGGTCTTCATTGTATATGAAATGATCACCAATAACAGTAAAATACTCACAGAGTAAGGGATTTACATTGTTGATAGGACATTCATTTAAGGTTCCAGGTACATCTGAAGCTTAATCCACAGAACAAGCACAGGACCAATAACATATGCTGCTATAACATCCCAGTTGCTTTGTTCATGCATTTACAGAGGATGATCTGCTCTGCTGCTTTATGCCAGGCCAACAGAATGTTTTTCCACTCCCTTCCGTCCTTGCTGAAACTTACAGACTTTTAGCTCAATCATAAAAAGTGCTCGAGGTTATAAAACAGATGGCTGATTAAGATTCTATTGCAAGTGTTTCATATGTATTGTTCATGACAAGTTATCTAAGATTAGGTGAGATGACGTGTTTTTTGAATTTTTTCAATTAAAAGAGGACACAGGTTGAAAAGCAAGTCTTCCAAGAAAAAGTTAACGTTCTGTTAAACATGCGTCATGAAAAGTTTTGATAGTCTCTGAAGCAGTTCAGAGAAAAAAAAGTTTAAAACTATTTGCACTCAGCTGTGAGTATTTACATTCAATAAAACAGCAGAGGACTAATGACTGTGCAAGGGTGGGAAATCAGAGAAAACTGTCTCTTTAAGCTATTTGGGAAAACAACTCTTTTTTTTTTATTATGGAAGAGCGTGTGTTTCAATGGAAACACTTGAATTAGACATGTATGCAATAAAACAACAGGTATTTAAGAAATATTCTAGGTATTAAAATCTTATGTTCAAGTATACTTAGGCTTACACTGAAATCCCAGATTACTTAGTGTGGTATTAAAAAAATATTTTTTTAAATATCCAATTTACATAGCGTACTGATAGCTGTAGTCCAAGTAGCTAAACGGATTTTAAGAGACTCATCTGTGAGTATTTAACATAAACAAAGCCACAGGTCTAATGAGAATGAGGGTTGCACACATGCAGGTCTGGGAGGTCTTTAAGCTATTTTCTGTATTAGTAATATCATGCAGCTCCCCGGGTGACATTATAAAAGAAAGGTGTTTAAAGAACAACCAATTGAAGTGCAGATGTTACACAGTGCACAAGTTTTAAAACTTGTCTTTCCTATAATATCAAACTTCACTTATCCAACCAATTGGACTGTATAAAAAGGGGAAAATTTTTGATTAGAAAGATATTTTAAGGAAAAGATTACATCCCGTGCAAAGCTACATAAGCTCATTATATTAAGGCAATCTTGTGAAATCACGTTTACCCACCAAGGCTCACTGACTTTAAACACTGAGGCAGAAAATGTGACATCAGTGCCTGCCAGAGCATGTCATGATGTCATGCTTTGACTTAATGTTACAACTTCAAAGTTAATGTTTCATAATCTCAATAGGAAATCACCAGAAACACAGCTTTTCTTTATTTTATGGCAGATTTGTTTCATTTTGCTGTCTCTTCAGCCACATCGCTTCAAGGAATCCATGGTTTGAGAGGCTGAGAGAGCGCGGCCCTTGTAGTTTGTCAAGTGAAGCATGACCTTAAAGTTTTGATCTTTTTATTCACTGCTTGACCTTAAATTATGCTACCCTGAAAATAAAATACTGCAGTCTCTGCAATCAAGAGTGAGGTTTAATGGTGTTTTAAACAAGCTTATCAAATTAAAAAATGAGGGTTTTTTTTCCTAAAAACACATTTTCTTACTTTTGCATACGTTTGCATACATTTACATAATTTTCGAATGTTTTCAAAACAGGGCTGTATGTATGTTTCAGAAACATTTTCCTTCTCTATCCACTAATTGCAGTGATGGTTAAAATTTACATACAGAAAAACCTTCGATTCTATTTTACAGAATTAAAGAAAGTGTTGTTTGACTTTCACAGGTAAAGAGCCAGTGTGATGCAATCTCTTTGTAGCACAGTGAAGTAGGGGTTACTAAGGAGATGTTACTACTGTGAGGAAGTAGGAAAGGCTGGGGCTCTCCAGAAAAAACATCTGATGACACTGTGTTTGTTAAACAAACAGCAGTGCTTATTTAGAAAATGCTTAACAAATGTAAATCAGTGTTTCAAAGTGACTTTATTAGAAGAGACTGATGGTTTTAAGTATGTTTAGAAGTTAAAATGTGGCTCAGTGTCCACTCTGAAAAGAACAACAACTAATTTTGATTTTTTTTTCAGCAGTGAGAGTTACAATTCACACTGTGTTCTCTGCAAAATACAATATTACAGTCATTTGACTATCCAACAAATCCAATAATATACATTTACATGCTATACAGTTTTCAGTCAACAGGGGGAGCTATTCCACATAAGATGCACCACAACCAGTTAACAGTGATTTTGAGTTCAAAGGCTGGGCTCTCTTGCAAGACAGGTGGCATGATGTCAGCTTACATGTAGCATTCCACTCTTATTTATTGCAGGGCCTTTCCATACACTTGTTTACACTTGGAGTTTAGAATAGCACAGAGGGCTTAGTGCGAGGCTTAGAGAGACACATCTGCAGCGGAGCGCACACAACCCGGTGGAGCCAGTAGGTTTGGGAGGGCAGAGCTTGAGTGACAAGTGTGGCACATATGACCTGAGGGAATGAATCATGTTTGAGTCAAAAGGGAAGACAGAAGCTGTTATGACAAAAAAAAGAACATGTTGGGCATCCACCTTTAGTTACTGTTCGGTGGTAAATAGAAAAGCAAAGATAGAAAAATACAAATAAAACCACATGCCTATGATTTCCATCAGATAAAGGCCAGCCACTTAGATATTCAGCATTGAAACTGGATCTAAAAACAGTAAATCTACAACTATAGTGAGATCCACTGGTGGTGTGGTGCTTGTATTTTAATACACAATCTACAGTATCATAACGTTCTACAGAAAAATAACAACAGTAAAACATTTTCCTTTAACCTTTCTTAAATATCATTGATTCCCTGTCAAATATTTTGTGATTTAATTGCAATTTAATTATCTTCACAAACTCTGTTAGAGCTTGGACTCATCCAATTTTTTTCCTCTGACAAAGTCATATACTTTTCATTGGACATCCTTGTGAGGTCACTTATGGGGACAAAATGCCTGTGCTCATAAGTTTGAAACCAAAACTGTGGTTTTAGTGTCAGGGTTAGAGGTATGGTTAGGCTTAGGCTAAGGGTTAGAGTTAGGCATTCATTTTTGATGGTTAGGTTTAGGGTAAGTGGCTAGGGAGCGCATTATGTTAATTAGATGTCCTCACTAAGATATGAAAACGAATGTGTGCGTGTCTGTGTTTGTGTGTACCTCTTAGAAATTACAACATGTGGGAATCAGCTCATTATCTCCAACATTTATGCACAATATTCCCTCTTCCCAGACTGAAAAATCTTTGAGAAACAAACTCTTTGAAGGACATTGCCTTTAGGTACATCTGCCTTCAAAGCTATGCCTCTCCTTTTCTCTCCCTCTGTCTGTCTCTATCTCTTTAATGCTAAGCCTACACATGTGTAGCAGAGGAACAAAACTTCAGTTTTTTTACATCGCCATTATCCAAAACCCTGTACACACGCACCACTTAGTCCATGTGTGTGTGCGTGTGTGTGTGTGTCTATATGTTTCTGTTTAGGCAGCATCACAACTGAGTTTAAACCAAAATCCTACAAAGAAGTTTGAAATCTGGCTTGGCTGTTGAGCTGCGGTGGGTGCTATCACACACACATACAGAGTTGCGGTGGGAACGCTATCAAAGGGAGCTATGCCTGCAAGGCACAGCAGCCTCGAGCCCAAAATTGATTTACAGAATAAAAGAGAAAGAGAAGTATAGGAGGGGGGAAAAAGCAACACATTAGATTTAGGATGCAGCAAACAGAGAGGCAGAGAGATACTGAGAGAGTGTGGTAGATTTGGGATAAATACAAGTATGGCTGGCTAAACAGAAAGCTTGTTAAAATAATATGGCCCTTGTTAAATCACATTTTTCCTTCTTGAGGGTTTTAAGGATTTAAGGATTAACAAGTCTTGCTGCTCTATCCTTCTCGATGCTTCACTTGTGTTAATTTCAACCTTGAATTCCAAAACTTAATTTCACAGCTGAGCTTTGCTCATCACAACATTATCAGCCCATATCTTTATTGATTTATGGTAAGTCAATTCAACAAAAGAATACAAATGAAAAATTACAGCTTAATGCAGGAGTTATAAAGTTTCACGTGAAGGTGGTTTTCGTTCAGACTGCTAACAGCAGCGATGTACCCTTGTACATGAGTCCTGATATTGAACAAAAACTTTAAACTTTAGTTTCCGGAGGAGTGAACAGACATCTTGCTTGCATTGCTTTACAGTAAACTGTTCAGCATGGAGTAAGAAGGCGTTGTTAGTCAGAGCTTACAGTACATAATTGCTTACCTCGTTCTGGATGCACAGTTTTTTCCCATAACAACCACCTTCTATTTTATACCCAATCTAGAAGGAATGGTCTGGGCTGGGCTTCCTGTTATTAATGCCACTATACTTGACTATTATCTGCACCATGTTTGTGTGTTTGTTTTTGTTTTAATTGGTTGATTTGCACCATCCTAATGCGTTCTTTTTTCCCCCGTCTACCCGGCACTCAGTTCCCACTCTTCAGCAGCAAAGGGGAACAGAGCAGTAGAATAGAGGCCAAAAAAGAAAATAAAAACAGTTGTGACCAGAAACAGGATTAGCTGCACCTGAAAAAAACAGACTGAAAACAAACCACTCCAAATATCTAGTCAGCCAATCACGTGGCAGCATCTCTGTGTATTTAGATGTGTTGGCAGGATTGAGATAAGCCAAGCATCAGAATGGGGAACAAAGATGATTTGACTTTGAACGTGGTTGTTGGTACTAGAGAGGCTGGTGTGAGTATTTCAGAGGCTGTTGATCTACTGGGATTCTCCCACACAACTGCCGCAGTAACGAATCACACTGAGTGTTGCTCCCGTCAGCTAAGAACGGGAAACTGAGGCTACAATTTGCACAGGACGACCAAATTGAATGAGAGAAGACTGAGAAAATGTTAAAAATATTGCCTTGTTTGATAAATCTCCATCTGGGGCTAACAACATGAACATATGGATCTATCCTTGTATCAAGGCTGCTGGTGGTGTAATGATACGGGGCATTATTTCTTGGTACACTTTTGGGCACTTTGGTACCAACTTAGCATCGTTTAACATCATAGCCTTCCTCAGTGCTGTTGCTAATAAGATGACCACAGTGGTTTTACCACAGTGTACCCATCTTCTGATGGCTCTTTCCAGCAGCATAACACATCATGCCGTGTCACAAAGTTCAAATAACCTCAAACTGTTTTTTTTTAATCTAACAATGAGTTTACTGAACTTAAATGACCTCAACAGTCATCAGATCTCAATTCAGTAGAACACATTTGAGATGTGGGGGAACAAGAGATTCTTATCATGGATTTCCAGCTGATAAATCAGCAGCAACTAAGTTTTACAATCTTGTCAGTATGGACCAAAATCTCTAAGAAATATTTCCAGCAAGAATTGAGACAGCAGTGAAAGCAAAAGATGGTCCAATCCCGTACAAGCAAGGTAAAGTAACGCCTGGTGAGTATAGGTCAATATTCAATTAACACAATTCACAGATATCACTGTTATATACAATGACTCAGCTCCAGACTCACGGGTATTACATTCAGATGGAAAGAAACTCTCTTAAATCACTCGCATAAGTCAAGCACTACCTGACTTTGTGGTTTGTTTTTGTCCTCCCTCGTGTTTCAGAGAATCCATCAGAAAATAAAAAATAGACAAAAAAGATAGATTCACTTCTACGCCCTCACTTTCTGACACAGTCTATCACAGCACCGAGAGTCAGGTTATAAAAAATACAAGCACCAGAGTTTAAGGGCATCTTGGACTAGTAGCCTGTTACTATGTTACTATGTAGAATGTGTGTGTGTGTGTGTGTGTGTGTGTGTGTGTGTGTGTGTGTGTGTGTGTGTGTGTGTGTGTGTGTGTGTGTGTGTGTGTGTGTGTGTGTGTGTGTGTGTGTGTGTGTTTCTCAATGACTGTGACTAGTTTCTGACCCTTTCAGGCATTGATGGATGTTTGTGAATATTCGAGATGCCTCCTGGAAAGCCCCTGGCAGAAAACAGGGAGACATCAGAGGAAAAAATACCTCAGTTCTCTGTTCTGAGCACAGTTTGATCCTCTCAAATTTGTGTGCAGAGTGAATGAATTTAAATCATCTGTAGATGAAGATGTTTTCTAAAGCAATAGCTTGGAAAGAAAGAGCAAACTGTTGGTTAGCTTCTCCCAGCTGCTTGCAGAATGCGCTGTAAAAGTCTTTTATTTTTTCCACCACGCATATCTGTTTTGGTGTAAGTAAAACATGCATCAGCTTCTGCAGAATGTATCAATCAAGTGCTTCTGGGGAACTATATATTTGCATTTTTTCTACTGATAGTTTTATTTTCTTCTTGTCGTTTTGTTGCCATTTTCACAATCTTGCCTAATAAAAAAAGAGTTTGTTAATCTCCAGCGTGGTTAGCGCTGAGGTAAGATTATGGTTTCAGGTAAATAACGATCCAAAGTGCTGATGCTCGTGCTTCAGTACCTGTCTTTCCTTTTCATGCTGTGATAGCCTCAACACAAAAGTGCAGTTTTGCATGGAAAAAATGTTCCCAGTGAGTGATCTAACCAGCATTGCACTTTCAGAACCTCGTGTTATTTATGATGCACATTTCAAAAGCAGTTAATTCATGTGTTTTCTATTCTGCTTTGTTCTAGTTGTCAAACCATTGCATGCTCATGCAGTAAAGTAACCACAATGCATGATGACTGATAGCACTGGCTGTAGCCACACAGCATCAAAGATGGTGTTCTCATGCCTTACTAACCCCAAACACAAAGATATTCATTTTCACATTTTCAAACCTGCCTTCAGTCCCGTCTGACATTGACTCAGTTGATCACCTGAGGCCCTTTATGTTATGTTCCCTCTTACGTTCTGTGCTGAACACGAAATTCTCTCTTTCCCTCCCTCTGTCTGATTTTCTTTCATTCTTTTCTGTTTCCTTCTCTACCCTGGCCGGTGTGTATTTTCTTACAAGGGGATTGTTTCTGCCAGGATTGCCAGATCTCTTAAAGGGCATTTCCACTGGTTTTCCACCTGACACACCTGCTGTTGAGCATCTTGATCAACAGCAGGCGTTGATGGTCTCCACTTACCTGACATTTTTAAGGACTGGTTTATTCACCCACTGTTCACCAGATTGCTGCAGCAGTACTTGGCTTTTCCTGTTCCCTAGGACCCCCTGTTGCATCAGCAAGGCTTGGTTCTGGAAATAGACTCACCTGGAAACCATGCTCATTGTAGGAAAGCAAAATGTCCTGCCTTGAAAAATCTACTCTTTATAAATCTTAGAGAATAAACAAGGATATTTACCAACAAAATGTCAAAAATGTGATGTCTGTCATCTTTTCTCTGGTCTGGATTCAGCCAAATTTCCTCTTCCAACAAAAAGGATGGGGCCCAACCAGGCAGAGCAGAAAGTATAACTCATTATGTCCGATCCAGCCTTGGATGCCCACAGGCCTCCTTGGTAACAATGAGATGCAACTATAAAGAGTCTCATTTGGATGCGCTCTTTTTCTAAATTCTAACACACACTTGCACAAAGTGCATCAGAAACAAATGTATTGTTGTTCTGGTTCTTTCTATTTGTTTGGCTGAGCTTCAGCATCTCGCAAATAACATCTGACCTCTAAATGGTAAAAATGTGTAATACGAAAGCACAAGCAATCAAACTGTTGTCACTCTGATTAGGGTGCCACTGCTTTGGTAACTTTGTGTTCACACTTGGGTAGAAGTGTGATCTCTGAGCTTGAGCTTGAGCTTGCAGACAGATTTGAGAGATTTGCAACTGACAAAAAACTGCCAGAGTTAAGAATGAGGACAAGGGGACAGGAAATGTTCAACAAGTCATATCAAAAGTGCGCCTTTATCAGTGAGAAACTGTACTGAAATGAATGTTCATAAAGGCATGACAAAAAATAAAGGTCATTTTGCTGCTGAGGAATTCAAATTGCATTTTGTTCTAAAATGCTATGTTAAAAACAAGACTGTTGCACACTCACCAACCACTTTATAAGCTACATTTAGCTAACACCAGGCTTGACTCCGTCCTGCCCACAGAGCTGCTTTAATGCTTAATGGCGCATGAAGGCCCTATTAGCACCTGTAACAAAATTACAGAAACACCCTTCAGAGATTTTGGCCCATATTTACATGATAGATCACGCAGTTGCTGCAGATTTGTCAGCTGCACATCCATGATGCGATTTTCCTTTTATTCCACATCCCAAAGGTGCTCTATTGGATTGAGATCTGGTGACTCTGGAGGCCCTTTGAGTACAGTGAACTCGATGTCACGTTCAAGAAACTGGTTTGAGCTTTTCAACATGGTGTGTTATCCTGCTGGGAGAAGATAAAGACATGAACATAGTCAGCAACAATACTCAGGTAGGCTTTGGCATTTAAATGATGCTCAGTTAGTCTGAAGAGGCCCAAAGAGTGCCATGAAAATATTTCCCCCACCATGACACCACCACAGGCCTGAACTGTTACAAGGGAGGATGGATCCATGCTTTATGTTGTTTACAGCAAATGACCATAGTTACTGTTGCCTTCCTAGCAGCTTGAAGCCATCTGGCCATTCTCCTTTGACCTTTGACCTCAATAAAGCATGATTTCCACATATTTTCACTGGATATTTTTCTAAGACCATTCTCTGTAAACCCTAGAAATGTGGGGAAAATCCCAGTGACTGAGCAGTTTGTGAAACACTCAGACCAGCCTATCTGTCACCAACAGCCATGCCACAAGTCTATTATCTTCTTGTCTTTAATATGTTTACATGACCAAATGCTGTGTTGCTGCCATATGATTGATTGGCAGATTGAACAGCTCTACCTAAAAACAAGTGCTGCATGTTTTTCGGCTTGTGTAAAATGTTTTGACACAGCAAACCTAATTCCTCATGAAGTCTGTAATCAGTCACACAATTTATTACTGCAAATGTTTTTTTTAATATGACACAACACTGAAAAAGCATAACAATAGTGAGGAGACGTTACTGTTTTATGTTAAGTACATCAGTGTGTTGTTGGATGACAGAAAAATCTCTTCTTGCGTGTGTCGTTTTGATGTACAAAGATTTTAGAACGAGATTATTCTAACACATACTCGAGACAAAACGAGACAAAACCGTTTTAAAAGTGTGGTTTGCCTTTGTTCTTTTGTGTTTAGCATTGTGACAAAATGAGTCACGACTGGGCCCCTTTTGTTGTTGTGTTTGTTTTCTAAACTCAACAACACACCACTTCATGGAAAAAAAATGGGGCAGCGTTTCTTATTTTGGAATCGAAACAACAAAAGTCTGCGATGATGGCTCAAAGCCATTTCCTGTTTCGCTCTCTGGTGTCACAGCAAGACTGTTGAGCCGAGTTTGAAAAGATGTAAGAGGAAACCGAAATCACACGGGAATGTTTTATCAAAGGACATTCAAAATTAAGACTTTATTAGCTATAGACTGCTTTAAAATTGAAAAGTATTGAAAATTGAAAACTATAGACTTCTTGGGTTCAGCAACAATAGTTAATTGTTTATAAGCCATTATGCAGAGCTCTGCATAATGTAGCCCATCTCCTCAGTCCTAATTCAATCTAACATGCTTTCAGGGTTCAAATGGACATTTCAATGCCGTTACATCTTAAAAGCATATCCAGAAATATATTACGTGAATGCCCCTTTGTTCAAATGTCCCTTCTATTCTCTCCTTTTCCATGCTTTCAAACATAGTTTAAACTTCAGGCAAAGATGCTGCTGACTACCAGTATAGGCAGAGGAAATTACATCAGTCTGCCATGAGGGACTTCAGTTCCATCGATGTTAAATAAAAAAAAAATAATAGCTGCATTTTCTGAAAAAGAAGAAAAAAACTTTGTGGGGTTTTTTGTGGTTGTTTTTTTTTTTCTGTTGTTGTATTTTTGAGCCTCAGGGCTACTGTGGGCAAAGATTCAGGAAATTGGTGTACACAACTGTGCTAAACTATACTGAGAATAAAATATTCTCTTAGTCTTTTTTAGCCTTTCACAGTTGGTAAAATCACCCACAGACACTGAGCGCTGCAGAGCTTTGAGGCAGAAAATGAAGAAAATCTTATCTGTAAAGGGAACGTTGCGAACGGTGTGCACACATACAACAGGTCCTTTAACATCAGCTATGTGAAACACTTCACAGCATGTTTTTAATTCACTTTTCTGCACAAGAAAATGACACTTTAGCAGGTGAGTCTTGGCACTGAAGTACCAACCCAGCATTTAGTGGACATCACACTCTACCACTTAAACCAAGCAGCACTTTCCCATTTCCTGAAGTGTTTTGTTGTTTTATGTAATGTTTTATCGCATGTTGTTTTTTGGTTTTGTTGCTGTTGTTTGTCGTTGCCATATATTCAATGATGTGCTTTGTGCATCTCTCACTGAAAATGCCGTATTAAGTTTGCCTGCATTGCATTGTGACTTTGTTTACCACATTACGTTTAGTTAGCCAACTCCCAATGGGGAGCATAAAGAGAGAAAAAAATATTTTTTTCTTTTCTCTCACAGTTTCCTGCATGGCAACCAAACAGGGAGGCAAACAAAGGTCAGTGTATAACCAAGACAATATGGAAATATACAGAATATCTCCCAACAGTGTTACAAAAAAGGTCAATTAGGGGCATGAAACTAACTTTGGCAAACACAAGAATGTTTTTTCATGAGTTTTAATGCCAGTGTAAGCCCAAACACAAGGCCCAGTGTGCACACTTTCACACAGTAATTCAAAACGCCTCGGGGTGTCAAATAAACACAGAATCTATTTAAATAGGTAGAATTACTCAAAGGAGATGAAGTTATATATAATTGATGGGTTGCAGTTGAAAAACATTCTTCATTCGCTCTTTTGTGTTCAAAATTCAGTGTGCCGCTGCGTTCAGAGCTCAGACTGTCCTTCTTAATCACTCTTTAATTACTCCTCAGTGGAGCGTGCACACCATTGATGGTTTGTAATCCTGAAATATTGAAATCATGAAAGAAATAAGAACATTAATCTTTTAGTACGTGAGATACAACAAAGGTCTTTCTGCAGAGGACTTTCATGAACGTAAGCTCTGATCAAAGGATTTGATGCTAAATGATGTAAAAGCCTATTCAAAGCTGAAAAATAAATCATTTTAAAAAAAATCAATACCACTAAAAGCACAAACTCTGATCTCCTTGATGTGTTTGTTCATACTATTAATATATGGACAATGAAGGGGTCTTTATCAAATCCAATCTGAATCCTATTTAAAAGAAAGCCATTTTCTCATTAAAAATGAACATATATAAATTTTATGACCCAGCAGTTCTGTTTCATTGTGTCAGCGCCATCCAGTGACCATTTGAATGCATGTGGAAAAATGAGAATATTCACAGTCACAAACAGTGTAAGGAGCTTGAAAAGAAAGGCGTTTGGATTTCTTTAAGTTTTCCTTGAAGACAAGGAAAATTCTTCAGTTCTATAAGCAACTGGTGGAGAGTCCCAGACTCCCTATGGGAGTGTCCCCTTCGGGGATACAAACATTACTTAAAGAGGAGGCTGGGGGGGGGGGGGGGGGGGGGGAATAAAACATTAAA
>VUQR01012606.1:74969-85496 GCA_015108515.1 Hemichromis elongatus | reverse complement strand
TAAAAAACTGATAAGTTGTCAAAACTTCTACACATATTTACTTCCAGCAGAGATTATTCTGTGTCCAGTGACCCGTCAAAGAGAGATCACGCCCTGCATATGAAATGCAGAGTTTTTTTTTTCTGTTGAACAGCCTTAACTGTAGGGGGAATGATCAATAGGCGAACGCTGCTGTTTTCCAACACTGAGTGAAAAACATAAAGGCTGAAGTGGCTGTTTTGAGCTTTTGTAATTCTTCCATTTACTTGTGATCTGTGTGATGAGAGGAACTCTATAATGTAGCATAGTTCTCTTATCACATGCAGAACCCTTGCTTAAGGGCCAAGGGGTGACTGAGCGCATAATCATGATTGATCCACACACAGTCTGTTTGCTACAGAAATCCCTCAATTTTCCAGTTATTTAGTAAATTACAACCTAGCTTAAAAAAAATTAGGGTTAAAAATAAATGTTTTTTATTCCTTTGGGCCAAAAGATTTTTGATGGAGGCACCACTGGTGCTGAATAAAAGCACCTCATTGACTTGAGTAGGGCTGTTTGATATTACGATATATATCGGATGATGATATGAAAACATCTATTTGTTTATATTACTCTATCGTTTGTTTCATGTGTCGCGAATATGAATAAACTGTTTACAGCAATATTTTTTCATCGTTTTGTTGAACACTGTAGAATTTCCTAAATTTCTCTCTTTCTCTTATATTTAATATAATCACACTATGGACGGACAAGCCACTGTTTTTATGCGTTGTCATTAGCAACAACGATGGTAAAACCAGCGTGTGGCTCCGCCGTCCGCTTGTTTATTTTATACATAATCCTTTCACAATAAAGCTGATGATCCTCTTGAGATTTTTCAAAATAAACTGAATCACCTGAAATAGTATGCAGAGTGTTTACGGATGAGAAGCTAAAAAAAGCCGTCGGGGCCTAAAAAATAAACCGTAGAACGGGCTTTTTCCCGCAGCGTGTAATAAATACTCAAAGAAAATTGCGGCCATTTCAACTTATGTAACACTGGACTCCAGTTACAAGATGCCCAGCTGAAAACACTTCTCACTAGAGTTGGATGTCTCGAGACGTGTGTTTTTTTTACGTGGCCTTAGTCTTGTCTTGGTCTTGATGGACTTTTGTCTTGGTCTCGCTGTCTCGGTCTCGCTGTCTCAGATCGACATAGTGGTCGGGAGATTTGGAGTCAAAGTATCCATTACACACAACGTAACGTTCGATAATGCGTCATGCGCAAAAGCATCAGCTCTAAGAGCCGTGCTTAGAGAGTGCTTTGTAGTGAATCAGAAGAGTCGACTCACATTGAGCGAGAGCCGGCTCCTCACTTAATTTCCTTTCACTACTCAGCTCTCACACAGTGGCTCAGCTATGCTCCAATCCCTCCATATTGTGGCCAATCACATGCAAAGATATAGGATAATATCATTATGTGAAAAACAGAGAGGGTGAGAAACTCGACAGTCGAGTAGAGCGTGCGCCTCTCCTCTCAGTACGTGAGTAAGACCGTAGACAGCGGTGAGCAGGGCTGTGCGAGTGCATCACAAAAACACATAAATATGCCTGACACACGTAAACAAAGCAGCATCTGGCTGCAGTTTAAAGACTTTTTTGTCTCAGTCTCGTCTCGTCTTTTTCTTGGTCTTGACTTGGTTTGTCTTGATCTCGGTCTTGTCTTGGTCTTGGTTTAGGCGGACTTGACTACAAGTCTACTTCTCACAAGTCAATTTGCCCGAGATTCACAAAATTTAGAGAAAATGTAAAATGTTTGTGATTTATATCGTTGTCGGACGATAGATGTCTTATATCGGGATATGAGATTTTGGTCATATCGCACAGCCCTACACTTGAGTCACTGTACTATGAGCATGTTGGTGCTGTTTGCTACACTGGGAGTGCGTTGCATGCTTTACGACATAACATTAATCAATTTACAACACACTGTAAATGGAAAAATTTACAGTGTGTTGCTGACTAAAGAATCAGCTGAGAAAGTAATCTGCAGGATGAATGATTGTGATAAAATAATTAGTTTAAGCTGGATTGGATGTAGCTCAGCAGAGGTCAAAAACGTGTCAACCGCAGCACTTCGAGCGATCAAAATGTGGTTATTATGTGTGGAAGGAAGCCACTTCCTCATAAAAATCCCTTTAATTAGCACCCTTTCAGTCTTCTTCAAGGCATGAACAGGTAGCAAGTGAAAGCTGAAGCACAAAAGGTTAAAAGAACATCCCATGATTAGCCTCACTGCAGTATACTGTGAAGCTCGCTAATTAAAAAGATTTTTGAACAGATTGGACTGCGCAGATGACTGTTTCATTCGGTTTGATCATTTATAGCTCAAGTACCTCAGCCGTGACTGATCCATAGTGAGAGGCTCTTTCTCAGTCTATTTTAGTATGAATGAGACGTGACACAAAGCAGGGGCGATGACTTTGATTGTCAAATCCAA
Organism: Hemichromis elongatus; assembly: GCA_015108515.1. Classification (NCBI taxonomy): domain Eukaryota; kingdom Metazoa; phylum Chordata; class Actinopteri; order Cichliformes; family Cichlidae; genus Hemichromis; species Hemichromis elongatus. Next base: position 83,035 of record VUQR01012606.1, on the reverse strand, counting down.
AGAAAAAGAAGAACAAAAAATCTGTAATTTAAAATGTCATGAAAAATTTCAAGAAGAAGAATAAATAGGAATCTCAAGTTCTTAAATTGCATCAATGCTAATTTTAATTACTGATTATCTGCCAGTTAAGTTTTTCTTTTCTGTCTGTAAGTGTAAAAAATAGTATAAAGTTCTCTGAACCCAGTGATTGCTTGGTGTAAATAGTGCATCATCCAAAATACAGCGACAGTCTGCAGAATTAAGGTCTTGTGACTGTGGAGGCCATTAGAGAAGAGTGACCTCATTGTTAAAGTCAGGAGATGTGTTTGAGTTTGAGGTGATCTGAGGTTTGTGACACGGTGCGTTATTCTGCTGGAAGCAGCCATAAGAAGATGTGGTCATAAGGAAGTGGACACGGTCAGCACCAAAACTCAGGTAGGCTGCAGTCAAGAAACTATCCCCCAACACCACCACCAGCCTGAACCGGCAGCAACAAGACATTTTTTACCCAGAGTACTGCTGCTCACTGGATATTTTCTGTTTTCAGACCATTTTCTATAAACCCTAGAGATGGTTGTGCTGGGAAGTCCCAGAAGATTGGCAGTCTTTGAAATACCGAGACCAGCCTGAGTCACTTAAATCACCGTTCTCCTCCATTCTAATGTTCAGTTTTAACTTCAGCAGCTTGTCTTGACCATGTCTACCTGCCTTAATACATCGGCTTGCTTCCATATGATTGGCTCAATGGATATCTGTGCTAACAAGGAACACGTGAACACACGCGCCTGATACAGTGGCCACAGAGCCTTGATGAAATAGTTGACTAAGTGTCTGTGAATCAGATAACATTTGGATTGTTTCTGCTCTCGCTGTATCCTGACATACTTTAAAAGGTTTTGATACAGTTGTTTAAATCTAACCAAGGTCTAATCTCACAACAAGTTTTAAATGTCTACACACAATAAACACATCTTGGAGTCTGTAATTGGACTTTCCCTTGTAAAAAGTGTTCAACATTAGCCCCTATACTGGCCTCAAAGAGGGAGCAGAGAGGATGGCAGGGAGTCTGCTCATTCCCTGAGCCTCCCCATCCCCCTCGCTTGCCCTTCCTCGTGGTGGAAAAATGCAGAGAACAGAGGAGGGCGGGGGGTAGTTCAGAGGGGACAGAAAGGTGACAAAGTGAACAAAGAGAAAAAGTTTAAAAGAATGAAGGCAAACGACCAAAGATTATCTGTAAAGAGTAAAAGAAAGGGATTAAAAAATGAAAGGTGAAATGGATGAGAAATGATTGAAAATGATGATAAGAAAGAAAACTTGACTAGAGGGTAAGACAAAGGCAGGTGGTGAGGACAGGGGACGTTTTTGTCCGAGCAGAGTGGCAACGGGGTGAGCAGGGGAGGGCAGGCCAGGGGCGGTGCTGCGTTCACAGCATTTTGTGTTCTCTGGTGACGTTTTAACTGCTAGCAGATGTTGCTCTGCCCAGACTGTGACTTATTTCCTGCTTTTCTTTAGTCTTGTACTTCTTGCTTTCTCCATTTCCTCGCCTTCTTTGTTTCTCTGCTTCAGTTGTCTTACAGTGTATATATGTTATCTCCCTCTTCTATTTCTTCTGTCGTCCGTTTCAGTTTAGTTGCTGCATTTCAGCTTTTGAACAATGAGGCTGCTGGGTGTAAAATAACAGGCTACAGACTGGGGTGACATCATCCCATCCATTGGTGCATTCCTTTTACACTGAATAAGAAACAGGGACAAGAATAACAGGCAGGGCTCTGTAAACTGGTCGTTAACCAGAGCCCTTTTGTTTCTGCAGATTTAATGTCGGACCTGGTCCCTCGGAGAACGTTTGAGACTACCTCTACTGCTCTTATAAACTGCTCAAATTAGTTCTGATTCGGCCTCATTATTTCAAGGACACATACTGCTCTCAACTGCTGGCGATCACTTGTCATGTAATCCATGAAATACTAAGCAGATATTTGAGCCAAAGGGAAGCATGGCAGTCGATCGCCTCTTTTGGAGGGGCTGACTGCCTGTTTCTGAGTGGAGGCTTGACTGTACATCTGATCTCACGAGGCTGTCAAGTACAGAAGAAATGAGACTGAAACTGATTTGATATAAATGAAGACACAGATTCACAGAGGGGGGAAAAGGCAACAGAGCCTGAGAATGGAGCGATGTGAATTATTGAAGGCAAAAGCGACAGCTTTCTGTAATGACTCAAAACCAAAATAAAGTAATATTTCTTCCCATCATCTCATTAAAATTCCTTAAGGGAGGAAACTGGATCGTAGTTAGCTTGCAGTGTATGGGGTAAGTGCTTTTCTTCTTTGGCTGCGCTCCATTTCTCTTCTGGTAAGGCCTGATTAGAAGTTAAGAGGAAACAAGTTGCTCAATTTTGAGCCCTCCCTGTTCTGTCTGCTCCTGGCACGGACTCATGTCTGAGGAGCCGAAGAGTGTTGGACAATCTAGAGCTGGTGGGACACCATGGGGAAAATGCTGAAGAAGGGAAGAGAAGGGCCACCTTTCTGACCCAAATACTGAGGAGATTTTGGCTCAAGGGAAAATGGGTCGGATTCCAGCTGAGGCACTACATGGCTCAGCAATGAACCCGTCTCACCTTTTCATTCTCCTGATTATGTCTCTTGTCTACATCTCTTGCCTTTCAGTCTTGTGTTTATTTCATTTTTTCACCTCATTGTTACATAAAATCTGGTTGAAAACACTTGGTTGCATTTTGGTGTAAGGGAGGGGGGCACGTCCATGCTATGCATGCATTTGTCTGTCCCTCTGTCACGTTGACTGTCTCTTTCTGTCACTGTTATTGCCCCGCTTGAATTAAAATCATGTTTTAGTGCACATCTCCTCCACGTCAGCATTTGTTTAAATAGACTGATGAGGGAGCTATATGAAAAGAGAAACTACTGTCTCTGAAGCACTTCTGAAGCTGCAGTCTGAGGCCTAGCTTAGTGTAGCTAGACATCAGACACTAACCCCCGGGCAACCTCCAATCACTAGGCAGGAATGTGCATTCCTGGCTGTCGCTAGGTGAAATCGGTCACAAAATAGGTGCTGCACCAAAAAGATCCTTGTAATTGTTTTGGTCACTAGTGGATTTCTTTGGAGGGAAAACAACTGGAAAACGGAGAATGTTTACCTTTAACATTCGTGCTGCAAGCAACACGTTACAAATGGCACAATTTTAACTTTGCGTACATTTTGCATTACACTAGTCACATTTTCACTCCTGCTCTCCAAGTAGTAGGTGAGTGCTGGCAGACAAGTCAGTGTCTTCCATGTAGACTAAACCACCAGTTGGTCTGCGAATAGATATTTTTATTTAGTGACCAGAAGTTGCTAATTTCTCTCTAAGCCTGTATGACCGGCACTAGCTTCGCTCTTCTCAGTACAAACAAAATCCACCTTTTACCACTTCTAAACTTTTCCTTCACTCCTATATTCAAAATGTAAAACTTTTTATAAAAACCCTTCTCAACCAACTCTGTGCAAGAAACCAAGTAACTCAAAACTGTGTGATATGTTTTTTTAAAAAGCATTTTTTTTAATCGAATAAAAATAATTTACTCATTATTTTTCTCATTTCAGTTATCATTTGTTTTCCTAGTGATGGTTTACATTTTTAATGACATTTGCCAGTTTGTTATGTAAAGAAGGTGAAATTGGCGCTTTATAAACGGTAAATTGAACAGACAACTGTGTGCACATTAGATTTCAATATGACTGTAAATATTCCCTCTGCTTTCTCACAAACCGAAGCCTTATCGGCGACTCAGTACGACAGCAGCATGTGAAACAGTGTGCTGTACTTCCTTCATTGTTATTCAGCATTTCAATATTTCTAGTGTCCCAACCTGCATCATTTACAGTGAGGTGTCTCTTACACCCTCGCAATAAATCCAAACTTCTTGAAAAGACTTTTCGAGTCTTTCACATTCAGATATTGACGAAACTCTATGCATCATACAGATGTTAAAGCAACTCAAGCTGATCTACCCTTTACCTTTTTTATAATGCAGTACGAAGGAACAGCACCAGAAAGTACAGCCTACACAGTAAAAGTAGCGCTGAATCAACACCTCTCAAACACAGCAGACAGGCAGAAGCAGCTCTGTATGAAAACAGTTGAATTGCAGGCTTGTTGTACTGGATTGCTTTGACTGAAATGTATTCTGTCCAAAACTAATCCAATCAAACAGGTGGAACTAATCTTTTATTATTAGAAATGCCACATTCTGTATTTATTGCACTTATTGTTTTTTTGCAGTTGCTTCCATTATTCTCTTCACTCTTCAGGCATATCTATGGCAGGGACTTCAGTGCAATCTCTAGGTTAATGTTTTCTATGCTAATAAGGGGCAGGGTGCAATATGAGAGGCATTGATCGGCTTGTTTGATCAGCGGAGGATCTCCGAGATATTTGAAGGTACACACACTAAGCATGCAAATACAGACAAATATGCTGCTGCTTGTACCGTTGTGAATCTTTGAGGACACAGAGATAAGAAAGGCGTGCTAAGGCAGAGCAGATGTTCTAGTGCTCTTTATGTGTTATGGTGTGCAAGGTGCCTTTAGGTACCTTTAGTTAGTGTGCGTTTCCACTGTTGTCTTCATTAGATGAAAGATAAAAGGGGATTTTCTTCTCTAAAGCAAGAATATGTTCCACTTTAACTCAAGTCCACCTCATCACGCAGCCATATAACATGCTCCCCCCTCCTCTTCTTCACTGCCCACCTCTTTCTTAATATTCACACTGTCCTCACAACTTTCTCCTTTTATTCAGCCTCTTATTATTCTCTTATTTTCCTCCTCTGATTGCCATCTAGCTCTTCAAGGCTGGCCTTCATTCACAGACACGTGTCTTGCCTCTGTAAAAGGGCATAGTGCTCGAGATGAAATGACAAGAGAAAGAACTAAAGAATAGCAGAAATGAACACAAGGCTTGAAACGAGAGTTGCCGCGCTGAAATAAAAAGACGGAAATGATGCAAAGAGTTTTTGGAGGAAAAAAAAGTCTTTTTAAAACCTTTAAGTCGTTTCAGCCTCGTGACTAAAACACTGAAATAGAAAACATGTGAAATAGCGGGGCAAGAGATTAGTATCGTGAGCTGTGAAATGTGCCTGTAGACTGTAATGAGCTTAGGGAAGCTCTTTGTGTGAAGGACTCTGGTATGATTCACTAGTCTCTTATGAGAGCACTGATTGGTTTTAAATGGGAAAAGAAGGCATTTGTTGTCAGTAAATTAAAAATAATAATTTATCTAGGACATGCATACTGGGTGTGTTTTTGTTTTTGCTGACTTTGTCCATGTCTTTTTTTTATGTCTGCTCTGCTGGTGATTGCATTAATGAGCGGGTTTAGTGCCTTTTAGTTACGGTGAGGTTGATGATTCCCTACAATGTGTAAACAGAAAGTGATATCCATGCACTTCTCATAAAGGACGTTTCCGTTTTGCAAAAAGTTGGATAAAAACGTTGATATCAATGATTAAAAAAAACTTTTCATGCTACTAACTCATAAGTTAAAAAAAAAAAATAAAGGTTTTATGTTGGGACAGCATATAGAATAACATGCAGAAATAATACACCAATTAACTCCCTGTAGGAGTAAGGATGACACAGATATTTGGGGATTTAAATGTGATGTAAATGTAAATTTATCTTCTCTTACACACATGAAATGTGAACATAACTCCCTGACATTTGCTATGTGTAGTAATTTATTTATCCCTTTGCATTGTCCATGCATGTTTTATGCATTGTGTTAGAACACGTGAAGAGACTATTTCGTCCATTATTTTCTGCAGTCTTGCTTTATAGAGTGCTGTATTTGCGCCGTTCCTGATTTCTTATTTTGTTGCATATTTGTTAAACTTAAATGTTTCAGGTAATCAAACAGATTTTAATATTAGACAAAGATAACCTAAGGAGATACAATATACTATTTTAAATAATGATTTATTTTATTATGGGGGGGACTTATCTGGCCCTGTGTGAAAAAGTAAATGCCCCATAAACTTAATAACTGGCCACCTTTGGCAGCAAGTACTGTGGTCAATAATTTGCAATGAATCTGAACTTATCAAGGAAATGTTTCGGAGTGGCCTAGTCAACATCAGGACTTAAATCAAAATGAGATGCTTTGGTGTGACTTTAAACAGACTGCCCATGCCAGTGTGGCTGAATTAAAGCAAATCTGCAAAGAAGAGTGGACCAAAGATTTTCCACAGTGATGTGAAAGACTCATTGCCAGTTATCACAAACGCTTGATTGCAGTTCTTGGTGTGAAGGGTGGCAAAACCTGTTATTAGGGTTAGAAGGCAATTACTTTTTCACAGGTAGGTTTGGGTCACTTTTTTCCCTTCATAAATGTAATCATCATTTCAAAAACTGCACTTCGTACTGTATATTTGTACTTAGGTTCTCTTCGCCTATTAAAAAAAATGTAGTGCTGATCTGTAACATGCAAATGTGACAAATATGAAGAAACTCAGGAAGGGACAAATCCATATTTTAAAAGGACTGTATGTCCAAAGAGCCCCGCTGAGATCTCATTTTGAGGCTGTTCCATCTGGCTTACTTGGCTGACACTTCTGTAATCAAAAGAAGCCGGTATATGTTCTCACTATGGCAACAAAGCACTTGAATCAGCTGCAAAAAAAGGGCCTTCTACCTCTGTATTCATTAGTTAAATGTCAGATATCCTCAGCTGGTTCTGCTAGGAGGGAGATGGACAGATAGAGCTCTGTGTTTGTACCAGATTCATCTTAAGGAGCCCATCTATTATTCATGTTCTCAGTGGAGGTTTCTGCAGGTTTCAACAGCCCTCTTGCCCATCTGGGTCTGAGAAACTGAATTGTCCAACATGTTCAAGGCCGGGGGGGTTGCTTTGAAGATTTTTCCATGACCTCATCTTAGGCTAGGAAGTGTGTTATGTATATGTCTCTGAACCAGGCATAGAACTGAATTCCTCTCACCAGTTTTGAGTTGAAATTGCTACACTGTGTTGATTGCATGTGACTGCTCCCCACTGTCATCCCTTTAGCTCCGAGATCCATCCCGTTACATTTTATCACAAGCGCTCATGAAGGTTCAGTAACAACATCCCACCTTCACTTTGACCTACATACCAGACCTTGCAGTCATACACAGAGAGAGAAAGTTGGAAGCCAGCTCACGTGCAAGCGCACAAAGAAGGCCAACTTCTGTCTCGCTGTTACAGGAAACAGCAGCTTAGGGAGCAGGAGTGGAGTCGGGGGGCAGGAGAAAAGATTTTGCACTGCATGGGAATGGGCCTGAAGGAAAACACAGCTAAGACTCCAGATGTGGAAACACCCTGTACACGCACAAGCACGCACACAAACAAATGCAAGCACACACAAATGCACACATATACAAAAACAAACAGATGGGGAAAGGAGGCGGTAATGAGGGTCATAAACCAGCTCTTGGAGCTCCACTTGGCGTCTTGTGATTGGTTGCTAGAGCTTGTTTTTTGAGTCTGCTGGCAGTCTTCTAAAATGAGCAAATGAGACGGCGTGTGTCCACGAGTGTCAACGAGAGAAAATGAAGACACGCTAAATGTGAGACAAAAGACTGTTTAGCTGAAACAGATATGCTGGAGACATTTGGATGAAAGGAAGAGGAGTATTTTGGAGGAGGCGGCGTGGTCCAGCAGGAACTTATCCCACTTACATGTATTCTGTATTCTGTCTATTTCATGCCAACTTCTGGATCCAAGTCTAGCTATCACTGAAAGGGCAACAATATAGACAGCTCTGGAGACCTCATTAAAAGTGCAGATACTAACACACATAACATACTAACACAAAACAACAAAGATAAGCAATAAACCAGGAAAGATTTGTTTGAGCACATAAATATTGCTTTGTTTATCATGCTGATGAGAAAGGAACAAATAAAACTGAAATGCAGTCAGTTGTTTGAGGATTCCTCCGAGTCTCCCATGAAACACTATTAACCACTGTGTGCACAAAGCAGCTGAGCTTATTTACTGAAATGATTGAAGCAGTTCTTGGTATTTTACTAAAAAAGACAGAAAACTGATACAAT
>VUQR01012606.1:58452-68986 GCA_015108515.1 Hemichromis elongatus | reverse complement strand
TTCCCCCCCCTTTTCCTTTTTTTTTTTTTTTTTTTTTTTTTTTCTTTTTTTTTTTTTTTTTTTACATCTTTAAGTGTTTGTGTTGATGTTTGTTAGTTTCGGGGCAATCAAAGAGTATCAGTGGATTCCCTTGTGTTGAGTACTGTCATGTTTGATTATATTACTGCACCCCTACTCTAGCCTCGGGGTTGTTTTTTTGTTTTATGTTTGTTTTTTTTTGTACTACAGTCCGTATATTTTTGCAGTTATTCCGAAAAGAAAACTGTCAAGTTATCACTGTTTTGGAATATGGAAGTCACTGTTTGAGAAGGTAGTGAGGTTGGAGGTTGTGTGGATAGGCGCTGAGTAGACAGAGAACTGACTGCTTGGTGCCTCGTACAACCTCTTGTCAGAATGTTGCATAAAAAGGTAGAGCTACTAGTGCTTTTTAAAGTTTTGTTGCCTATAGAACTGCCACAGTAAGCCACTACCTGACCATTGCACTTCTCTTTCATTCTCTTTAGCTTTCTTAGGCTTTATTTTAACCACAACGATGAATTTACTTGTATCTTACTGCTAAAATAATAACATTGCTGCCAAAAAAAAAAGTTTGCTTCTATATACATTATGTTATTGGCTTGAGTTGGAGCTTATCTTGTTCCCATGTTATACTTAGTAGAGTCTCTCTGGTGCTTTTGTCATTTTGGGGGGGTTAACCATTTCTCTATTTGTGTGTCTTACTTTTGTAAGTAGTGGTCCAGCTTTCAGTGAGACCTGATCTGAATATAGCATGGTGAAACCTGAAACCAAAGTCTAGATGAAGTGTTTGAATGATGTGCAAAATTATCCAGGTAACCCATTACTCTGGACCCAGCAACGACACTATACCTGTGCTTTCAATATCACTCTTAACAGAAGGACTAGCCTCACTGTCAGCGGAAGTAGCTTAGGCGCATCAATAACCTGGTGCATAAGAAATGTGTATTTGTGTGTGTGTGCATGTGTGCGATTAGCTCGGTTTGTTTAATGTGTTCGTTTGTTGAAATCCTGCATCTGAATCGGGATGTCTAAACACCAGAAATCAGTGCCTTAGACCTGCAAACAGCACAGGTCACAACCATAGGATTTTTTTTTTTTTGTGCCAAGAGGCGTTTCAAGAACGAGTGTGCTTTGATGAAGATGGCATCAAACTAGTGCTTTGTGACTCTATTTCATATGTGTGTGATATTTGCATTACTAAGTTGAAGCTGAATCTTTATATTTCACTAAAAGTGCAGAGACTGTAAGGAATATGTATGCCAATAAAGCCCATTCACCACAACACAGCTTTGTCGCTTTGTTTATGTCTGTGTGCGCGGACGTTTTTGTGCTTTTATTTGCCAGATTTACTTTTGAAATACTGTTAGTGGGGAAAAAGTTTCAATGATTGGCTATTAAGCTATTCCATTTTCTTCCAAAGTGCAGGGAAGCAGTAATATTAGTAAAGATGGGAATCAAATTTAAAAATTGCACTTGCTACTTAAAAAGCGGCATTCTGTGAGGCCAGTGAGTGTATTTCTGAATTGCTGTGCCTATAGTTACATAAAGGTGCTCATCTCAGCGAATCAGTGACTGCTGGCTGTCCCAGACTTTCCCAGCTTGAAAGGGCGGCTCATCTGTTGTCTTTACCTCTAAATGTTAACTGGAGTTTCTCTCGCCTAATGAGTTATTGTAATACATTATTTAAATGAAATGACATTTTCAAGTAAAACCATCCCATGCTTTATGTGCCATCTATTTTCTAGGCTGAATATGTAACGTAGAGTTTTGGGGTTTGTTTTTGTTTTGTTTTTTTGTTGGGGTTTTTTTTGGGGGGGGGTTATCTTACGATGCACCAACTAAATCTGATGACTTTGCTAAAATGACACTGCAGACATTGACCTACTTCCAAAATCTACCTCTGAATAACAGACAAGTGCTTCTGACTTGGTACAGGGGTTATCAGTGGAGTGAAATACAAATAGGACAGCGGATATTGCATGATGTGGACATATTTGGGCTACTTTCTCTGGCACAAAATTGAAGTCTACTGAAAAACATGAAAAGTAGTATTAGGCATTCTTTGGTTTAGATTACATATGAATACAGTCCCAACAGCGGTGCACAAAGGTGAAAAGGTTAGAGAAAAGCATGAGGTTTGGGGAGAGAATAGGTGGCACCATGAATATCTGTGGGTATACCAAAATACTGTTTAACAAGAAGACAGACAGTTGACCAAGGCTTGTCAGTAGAGGAATATCCCAAAGCAAAATGTAAAAAGAAATTCTAAAGTAGAAAATAATCACCATAACATGGTCAAGTATGCCGCTTGACTCTAATCCAGTGGGTTTTAAAGAGAAGTTTAGAGCAATGCAGCTCCTCCTCCAAAGAGTGACTAAAAACATGCTCTTGGCGGAACGATAGAACATCTCTGCAGAAATTGGAAATTGCTATCCTTTGTGTTGACAAAGACTGACAAAAAAAAAAAAAAAGACAAAGACTGAGTCACTAATCAGCAATAATAGTTTGTTTTAAAAAAGAAATAATGTGAAAATTGAGCTAATTGTTCCAGTTAGGCATAATGGATGTACAATACTGTGCAAAAGTTTTGTACCGGCCCGTATTTCTTTATATTTTATTAATAAGGATATTAGATGCAGAGATTTATTTAAATGTGTGCCAACATAAATGGAAATTCCATATATTGAGCAAAAACAGAACTTGTACATTTCTAACAAACCTGAAACTTGATATGACCGCCTTTATTCTTCAATACAGCCTGAACTCTCTCATGCAAGCTTTCTTGTTCTTTAAGTAGTCTTCAGGAATAGTTCTCCGGCTTCTTGAAGGACATTGAAAGCTCTCGTTTGTATGTTGACTGTCTTTTGTTCAATTCTCTGTCAAGAGGATCCCAAATTGCTTTAGAAATGTTGAGGTCTGAGGTCTCTGGCCCACTGTGTTTTTCTATCCAGACATGCTTTTACTGCATTGGCAGTGTGTCTGGAAACATTCTCATGCTAAGAAGTGATGCCATTCTCAGTCAGACACTTTCCACATGGTGTTGCGTGGAGGATCAAAAGCTGATGATACTGCATTCATAATTTCATTCATTTTTAATTTCCCCCAACACCACTGGCTGAAATGCAGTCCCAAACAGTGACAGAGCCAACATCACATTTTACAGATGGCTGTAGACGCTCACTGTTGTAACTCTCACCCGATTTCCTCTCTATATATTGATGACAGCCCAAATTTGGATTCATCAAGACCTATTGCCACTTGTTTTTGGGGAAAGTTCTTGTGTAATTTGGCACACCTCAGCCTTTTTTCACTTTTTTAAGTATGGTGTCTTGCCCAAAGAGATTAGCACCTTGGATAATGGAAACTCTTGGTCTTCTTGCAACAATTACTAAATCTCCTATTAGGAACCTTCGGGTGAGTTAAGACCCACATTTCACTCCTGATGATCATGTTAAAGCTGTGGTTCACCATCACTTGTATCACTTAAGAAATACAGCCAAGTTGGTTTCCACTGTGTCACTCTCTGGCTTGTAAACTGTTATTAATGACTTTATTTTATCATGTCTGGTTTATTGTCATTCACTTTTCACTTAACAAATCTTCCTTGGAACGTCTGCAGATTGTTCAGAACACTGCTCCGAGGCTTCTGACTAAGTCTTGTTAGAACTCACAGTTATTAATTCCATTGCACTGGCTCCCCATTAGTATCAGGATCCACTTTAAGATTCTGCTTTTTTACTTTTAGAGCCCTGCATGGACAAGCACCAGCACAAACCCGTACATCCCCTGCAGTTCCCTGAGGTCATGTAATCTGGGCTTGCTGAGAACTACACGAGGCAGTTTTTGCCCCAGTTGCCCCAAGACTGGAATTCTCTCCCACTGAGCCTGAGAGCTATAGACTCTTTTTACTTTGATGTTCTAGCTTTTTTCTTTTCATAAAGCATTTATTTTCTTGAAAGGCTCTCACTTAAATAGCTCACTGAACACCATGCTGAGATATGTCAGGTTTTTGACTAATAGAGCTAGCTGTTTGTGGTGCAGAAATTGTATGCCTGTCAAACTGTGTTATCTTTGGAAATTACTTACTTATTCACCTAAAGAAATTCAAACAAATTATGTGATTTGTGGCAGGCTGCTAGAAACAAATTGCCCAAAGATACAACTTTAAACAGTTTCTTTGAAAATTTTATGATATGTGTAGACACAACACTGGTTCATCCCTTGAGTTTGGAGCCTTCTACTATTGCTTGAATAAACGAGGGATGCCGTTTTACACAGTACTTGATTTATAAACAGTGAAATTTTGAATTACTTAACTTTTTGATAAGATTACATAGATGCATTAGTTTATGCTATAGTCTGTTTGTACATTTTACATATCAGCAATATTGCAACACCTCACAAGTGTTACAGTGTTAATTTAGTTGTTTTAATGACCATCAAAACATGTAACTACTGCGAATCTACACAATAATTCTTCGGAACCACTTCCAGAAAATTCTGCAGGATCAGTGCCCACAGCCAGTTTATGGCTTCTCTTGAATAGAGCTGTGACATTTTTATGGATAGACCCGAATTCAGTGGGAGGAACCCAATTATCCTGTACCTATTTCTCATTCCATGCACATCTAAGTCAGCATTGAATTGCATAATGTAACAGAGCACGGGTGTTGCATAAGGGCAGAGAAAATGGGCAGCTGGTTTTATCGATCATCGGCCACCACTGTCCCGTTTTCGTAGGACTTAAAAAAACATACAAACACACAAAAAAATGCAGTCAGAGGTTACACATGGCAAGTTGTGCCAGGAAACTGTTAATAAACTCCAAAAAACAGCTACAACTCCCTTAATAGATGCTGTGTTATATGACAGATCGGGTGAGAAACCAATGAACGAGTTGTTGGGCGGGGCTTATATGGAGAATCAGCCAATCGGAACCAGGAAGCCACAGGTCAGCCCAGCGGCTTCGAATAGAAGAGCTGGCCAGCTTTCGGTGTAGCTATTGTGGCTTATTTCAGCCTGTTGTAAGTAACACGTTAGTCACCTTTACGTGATTAGAGATGCCTTTAAATGTTACTGGCAAATGCTCGTGCTTTCTGTTTAAAATACGCAACTCGTGGAGCTAAGTCACGCGTTGACGTTAAACGTATTCAGACAAACTTTTGCAGAGTTGCAAAAAAGAAAAAAAAATTGCCAAAATGGAGAGTCACGAACAGGCAGCGGCACTGGGCGACGGTGTGCTCGACTTCTCACGCTTGGGTTTGAACACTCTGAGCGTTGACAGTATCGGCGACAGGAGGAAAAGAGACACCAAACAGCTCTACCTGAACTACAACCGACTGGCCTCACTGCCGTCGTCGGTCACTCTGTTCTTCAACCTCGAGTTTCTGGACATCAGCAACAACGGACTTTCGTTCATCTGTGAGGACATTATCCGTCTGACCAAGCTGAAAACACTCATAGCCAAGAACAATCGCCTGGACGAGTTCTCGCTGCCCAAGGAGTTCGGCTCTCTGCAGCTGGAGGTGCTGAACTTTAGCGGGAACCGATTCGAGGAGATCCCGCTTCAGTGTACCAAGCTAGTGCGCTTGCAGTCGCTTTCACTCGGGGGAAACAGATTGAAAAGTATACCTGCAGAGATAGAAAACTTAACCAGGTAAGTTTAAAAGAACAAAACGGTCGAAGTCAATATATGAGTGACGGTCCAGTCAATCGCTGAGGTAATGGATTACGTATAGCGTCCAATCTGCATATCTTTGAGTCAATCGACTATATTGCACAACCTATAATCAGACTAGATGATAAGTCGCAGTAATTGTGCGGCTGGAGAGGAAGATTGGGTAGCAAATTATCATGCAGTCTCTTATTTCTCTCCAGTAAAACGTTCTGGATATTAACTGCATTAGACACTACTTAGCTTTTTACGACTCCCCCTTTAGTTAAATTTAACTATGAAATTCGCTAGTGGTGTTGTTACCCGTCACTTATATGCAGAGTGTTCGAATAACTGTTGAATGAAATCATTAACATAAAGGAAGCAAGCCATTATCTTGCTGATTTCCCCCCTGTTTTCTTTTTCTTTTCAGCCTCGGAGGCCTACATTTTTAATCTGAGATATACTTAGTGCGGTCTGTTTGCAGTTACTTAGTGTGGAGAAACATGGTTCCAACTCTGACAATGAAAAGGCTTAGACTGTTTATGCCTTGGGCCAGCTCTGCTCAGCCAATCAGCAACAGTGTCTGATTAGCGCCAACCAAATCTCACCTGTCAAACTATTACTGCTAATATCTGCAATTTGTTTCCTGATTTATTTATTTATTTTTAATCTTTTAAATGTTAAAATGCATTAATCCATAAGTTAGTGATGAATAAAATAGCTTATTACAAAATAGTTTTCCTGCTATTCTTTATGGTAATTTAAAAATATATGTATATAAAATTCCACATTCATTTAATATCTGACATGTTGAAATAATGTCATTTTTAAATTTTATTTTTTAAGTATTTTTGAACCAATTTATTTAAAAAAAAAGTAGATACTGTTTCTGAGAATATATATAAGGATCTGTGAGTTCTGGACCCAACATATAATATATTGCTGTTTCTTATATGAAGTCACGCGCATATTGCTCAAGAGTTGTCTGCCATATTGAATAGGATATAACCACTGGTTGCCAGGGAAATGTATTTCTCTACTGGTTGGCTGTGGTTCCTGGAGGTTGCTGGCTCTCGCTGGGTGAAATCATTTGCAAAGAAGGTTCTGCACTAGAAACCTCCTAGTGATTGCTCTGGTTGTAGATATTCATGTTTGTCTGCAAACATTTGCTAGTTACTAGCCAAGCCACAGAACAAAAATGGAAGTGGTTTGTCTTTACAGTAAAAGTTTTTCCTCAGCGGTGCAGCCAACTAATTTCAAAGTATATGGAGACAAATCTCTCACTTCTGTTCAAACTGGGACCGCAGTAGCAACCAAAGCAATCACAAGGAGGGTTTTGGCCAACCAGGTGAATACACTTTTTCCCTAGCTACAGGTGATTGCGACATGGTCGCAGGCTCGCTTTCCTATTTTCACAGTGACCACTTGCAACTGCCTGTTGCCAAACGGTTTTTAGGGCGTGTGGTTGTATTCAGTTGAAGTCTATGGGAAAATGTCCCTTGGGCCTGGCAACTTTGCTGGTGAATTTATTGACTCGGTCTCTCATTTTGGCTTCACATTGACTCTATTTTGTAAGTTTTGATTATTATTGTAAGTTTCAGAAAGAAAGATTGTCTGGGGATAATTGTCTCAATGGCTAATTATGTGATTTACAAGTCATTACCCAGCAAAAGTGAAGTTTCAGTGCAACATATTTTCCTTGTCACCTGGTTTCAAAACACCAAGGTGGCATCGATGGATCTCAAGACTTCAAGAATGGACTTCACATGCCAGTGGTTTCCCTACATCACAGTAGCTACACCCCATCTTTATAGTGCATGTGTCTTACCATATCAATATTTCCAAATCAATAATTTGACAGCGGCTTGTTTATTCTAAGCTGTTATTTAGTGAAATGTTAAACATGACTTTCTGCACACTGTATGATCAAATTTGTCATTGTCTGTTTCCTTCATTTGCACACAAAGTAATTTTTTTAAAAGCATTTTAAACTCACTTATGTCATAACTAAATTGCTGCTTTACACGAGTCAAAAGTTGACCCACCTATTGAGCCTGCCTGCAATATTTTTTTTATAACTGATAACAGCCGCAGTGACGTGGCAATTTCAACACTTCAAATGAGCTTGTTTGTTCTTCCTCTAATTATGGGTTTAGCAGTTTGCGCTTATCACATCAGTCCTTACGTCGTGACACCGTTTATTTCTATTCGGTTTATTATGCAAATATCGTGTTTCAGTCTGAAGAATCATATTGAATTAAGCTATTCCACAAAGTGGTTTTGCAGTTATACCTGTTAACACTAGTGGAAGGAAAGTTGCAGCGCTGTGGAAGACATTGTTGATCGAAAATAAGCAAGAGGAGCTAATTTCAAACTAAAAGCTAACATCTGAAGTCTGTGCACAACTTTCAGGCTGGTTGTTTTGCTGTTTTCTGTTAACCGGGGCGAAGCAGGACAAGGTCTTGTTATCTTGAACTGCTGACAGATACAAGTGCCACAGTGACCCAATGCTGGGCCAAAGATCAAACTTCCTAATCGTTTTATCAACATGTACAAAATACTGCGGCTCAGAGGCAAGGGATTAAAAATGGCTACTTATAAGTCACACGCTGGCAGGGAGTATTTAGACATTTAAGAAAAAAGTAAGTATTTTATTTGTGGATAGTACAGTAGTGTATTCACCATTTCTCTTGGAAAACCCGCTGAGTTGCATTTTCCAAATTCAGCCACCCATTCTCACATGGATCGAAGTCTAGACTCGGACTGGCTGTTCCTCGAGGTGCTTATTGGGCAGAATGGAAATAATGGGCTTAATTGTTAAAATTCTGGCTTAATCAATTAAAATAACATAATGACACAATAAACGATACTCCACAATGCTAAGCTTCCCTGCAAAGCCCCTTTTCAGCTGTTAACGGTTAAATGGAAAGTAGTAGATATCTGAAGATGTATTCAGACCAAATGCAAATTCAAAACAGTTCATCTTCAGCCTGTCTCCTCCCGACACATCAACAATCAGAAATGGCGGATCCAACTTTGTAGTAAAGGGAAGGGGGGAGGGGGGGATTTTCAAAAAACACACAGAGTCTGTTAGCATGAAAGGGAAACTTGGTTTCACATTTGATTTGAACAAATCATGAAAGGGACTTTATTTTATAGACAAGCCACCTAATTGCCGTAGTCGCCCGTCTGGAAAAAGAAGTATATATTTCTTTATTTCAGGACTAACAGGCCTCTTCTGCTCTGTGAACCAGTAGGCTGTGGTGGTTTTGTCTGTGTATCTGTGTGCGTGCGTGTTTTAATTGACATTTACATTCTTTTCTCAGCTTATTGCTGCATCAGCTGAAGCACCCTGGCAGCAGTTGTTGCACCAAAGACATTGTTTTTGGTTATGTGTCCTGTAGCTCCTGATAAGGGTTCATTAAGGCTCTTTGTGATGTGGGAAATTTACTGTCCAGCTGCTATCATATTCATTGATAAGCAGACTTTGATTGGTGATCTTTGTTTCCAAAAAGCACTATGACATGTTACAGCGCAGGTTTAAAGGCCATCTCCTGATCTGTCTATTATAGCTGCATATTGAGAAGTTTTTTTTTTCTTCTTGTTCTTCAAAAAGAATCCCTCATGCCACAAAATGACGTAATAACTCTAGATTTTTTTTAAAAAAAATTTTTCCGCCTGAGTAATTTTCAGTTTGTCCTCGTTGACCCAATTGCCTGTAGCCCGTCCTCGCTGACCCTGTGAGTGTGGGAGCCTCATTCACGCAGCGCTGGTCCACACAGTGTTTTATTGAGAATGAAAGGAAAATCCAGTGCCCAGTATATGAACCAGGAGGTCCTGGATCACAGAAACAACACTGATTGGTCAGGGACGAGAAAGATGGAATGCATCTCAAAATCCCGAAGCACGCTGGATGGTGCTTGTATGCGAAAACGCTCACTGCAGTTGGAACATCTACTGTGAATTAAGACTGTTTGCTTGATCCTCTGGACATGTGTGTACAAGATTGCAGCCCACCTGATATGGGATCTTTGAGGGATCATTTCCCAAAAAGACACTAATTTAAAAAAAAACAAGTTTTAAGTTGAGTCACTTTTTTTCCAAGCTCCTTAGATGTCTATGATCTGAACGACTGAGAACCTACACAGACAATTGACCTGATACAACTCCATAGATTTGTGACAAACAGGCTTTTTGGGGGGGGCTTTAATTATGGTCTGCAAAAGAGACATGAGTCTAATGAGCTAATACAAACAAAATAATTGGTGAATTATCTCAGCAAGCAATGGATGAATGTATCAGGCTGTGGTGTTTCAGGGGTGCAAACAGAAGAAGACAAAGATCGTGTTAACCACCATATACCAGCTTTATAACCTTCAAGTCTGTGCTGGACTTGATTGGCTGATAAACTTTGCATGTCAGCCAGCTACCTGTAAGATGGGGAAGGGTACCACACTAACAAGTTTTAGTTTTATCCTTCCTATGACCCAAAAATCAGTCTCAGCAAGTGATCTTTAAGGATGGCTTGTCATTGTGCAAGTTATCACTAACACTGCTATGCTCAAATGACAGAGGTTATAAAATACAGCAGCAGGCTATAACAAAACTATGCATTGAGGATGATGTACCACCAGTCAGATCATGATGCATCTTTTGAAGTTGTCCTTTAGTAGTTTTGTGTCACCGTGTCGGTGTGTGTGTGCAATGAGCAGACCCTGAATGTCTCCGTTCTCTTCAAAGAGGGGGCTTGCCGAGGGCTCAGCCACCAAGGACAGGATAATGGCTTCGTGTCTCGCAGTCGCTGTGTCATCAGTTCCCGCAGGCAGATGGCCTGACAGCTTACTTTTGCTGACCAGCCAT
>VUQR01012606.1:45884-58210 GCA_015108515.1 Hemichromis elongatus | reverse complement strand
ATTTATTTAATGTTTTTTTTTTTTGTTTTTTTTCTTAAAAAAAAAAAAAAAAAAAACTTGTCTTTTTCATATTTTGCAACCAAATGAGCAAAGTTTTGTATTTGGCGACCAACAGAGACAAACCTGAACTCTGAACATGAAACGGTGAAGCTTTAGCTCCCTCTTGTGGCATATTTTAGTGTAACATTTTATTTGTTTATTCAATGACATGAAATCCTCATTGGTGGCTAAAACGGTGGTTTTTGTGATATCTGCAGCCGGCACAAAAAAGTGATTGTAATGGAAAAGTGTAATTTTATTCCATCTAGATTTTATTTATATTTTTAATTATAAATATCACAACCCATCTACAACAGAGCACCATTCGAAAAACTGTACTATACTGTGTGATGCAGGGAGGGAAAAAAATCTGGAGTTTGAGAATTAATTCCTGTTTTCTTTTTTTCTTCTGTCAGTTTGGAGATGTTGTACCTGGGCGGAAACCTTATTTCAGCCATTCCTCCTGAAGTAGCGAATCTGCCCTACCTCACCTACTTGGTCCTGTGTGACAACCGCATCCAAAGTGTCCCACCGCAGCTCACCAGGTAATATCGGCAGTCTCCCCACTATCCTAGAATTCGCCACGCACCAGTCTACCTAAAGCTTGACTCTTTGATTGTATCTCTGAGGAGAGCAGAGTTAGATCTGTAATTTATATTGCATTGATCTGATAGCTGAGCATTCATGTAGTCATGATTGTTAAAGTGCAAACAAAGCTGAAATCATTTCAAAGTCCTTATGCGTCCGATTCTAGGCTCCACTCTCTGCGATCTTTAAGCCTCCACAACAACTTGCTCACTTACCTGCCGAGAGAGATCCTAAGCCTGGTGCACCTGCAGGAGCTCAGTCTTAGAGGCAACCCGCTGGTTGTGCGCTTTGTCAAGGAGATGACCTACGATCCACCCTCGTTGCTGGAGCTGGCAGGGCGCACCATTAAGAGTCGAAATCTTCTGTACTCTCCTTTTGACCTGCCTGCAAACCTGGTGCGTTATCTGGACCTGGCCAGCAAGTGTCCCAACCCCAAGTGTGCCGGTGAGTCGTGCCTAATGACTACCTGCCTTGTCACCAGTTTCACAGTTGAACAATAGCTGGGTGAGGTTGCTGTGCTCAGAGCCTGAGCTGTGTGCCTCAGATAATCAGATTGAGGATATCCTCTCTCTTTGATACACAGATTCAAATGTAGCAAAAGAAATCTCCCAGGGATTAATTGTACATATAGTGACCTCGCTTATTCGAAACTTGTTTTATGAACATCTATCCATTGTATCAGTGTATATGACAGGATAAGGATAAGCATTATGGCTCCTTTAGTTCTTGTGATCTCCTTATGGAGGTCCCATATCCCAGGCTGGGAATATCACCGTGATATCATTATACCGCACTTGATTGCTGCTTAGTTGCATGTTCTTGGTTTTAAAGGTGTTTGTAAATGTTGTTCCATATTTATTGTATATAATGTGCAATCCTGATTTATACATGTATATAAAGAACAGCACAAATTACTGTTAGTTGAGGCTGACTGTGCATTTCCTGTCACTCTTGTCTTGTTCCAGGTGTGTACTTTGATTCGTGCGTGCGCCAGATCAAATTTGTAGACTTCTGTGGAAAGTACCGGCTACCCCTCATGGACTACCTGTGCTCCCCTGAGTGCACATCTCCCTGTAGCTCCAACCCGCAGAGCGATGCCGAGTCTGAGGAAGAGAACAGCGTGCCTGCTGACCGCCTTCAGAGAGTGCTTCTGGGATAGTACGAACTAGAGGAGCGTCTGATCCTCTGGCCAAACAAATCCTTGACAGTTTGCCACTGTGTTTTTTTTATAACACTAACAAGGAACCCGATTAAGACTTTCTCGGACATATTAGAGCTCATAAACATCTAATTTTTATTTTTCTTTCAGCCACTGATACGCACAAAAGTGAAACTTACCTTTGCTTTAAACTAATGTGAAATCTATTCTATGAATATTGTTTTTTTTGTTTTTTTTTTCTTCTTCTTCTTCTTCTTCTTCTTTCGTGAAGTGTTGTCCGTTCTGTCTCACCACACATCAGTCTACCTAAAGCAAATGAAAGCTCCATCCATGCTTGCCTCATGGTTGAGCACAGGGGGGCAGTAAAACTCTTGTTTGACTGAAGGAGTGAAAGGATTCTTTTTCAGGGCGACATATTAGTTGTAATTACAATACTTCATTCTGTGTAGATGCTACAGTGTATTAATCTGCATTTCCACTTTGAATATGAGCTCTTTGTCAGCCTTCATCTGACTTCACTTAACCATCAAGGCTGATGTGCCAACAAAGAAAAAGTCAGTGTTTTTTATAGTATGTAAGCAGAAACGTTGAACATGGTTTCAAACTGCGGTACTATAAATATTTTATGTGGTTCGAGATGCCCTTATGTACTCTTTGCTTTGGCCAGTCTCACACAGTACTAAAGGACCAGTATGTAGGATTTTGGTGGGGAGGTTTCACGTTCAGTCATGTGATCAGCCCTGGAGGACCAAAAGATAATTCAGTTGCTGGCCAAAGCTAGATATGCCACGTAGCTGAGGAAAAAAGTTCAAGCCTGTTAATTTTCCACCTCTTTCAAACCACACGTTTAGATTTCCTACATATGAAAAGCAAAGACTTGTGAACCATCAGTTAAATATGTGGCTGTCTAGTCAGCATATGCAATGACAAGGGAGAAATGAACTCTGGTCAAGTTAAAACATTGTGTTGACATGAAACTAACTTAAAGTCTAGTTGTGTCAGTTTAAATAAACCATCGCCTATAACCTGGGTATCTGCAAAGGAGACGACTGAGGACTGAACTTTAAGATAAGCCAGTGAAGAGTGTGAAGTCTGAGTCGTCACAGATGGGAAAGTAACTGTAACTATGCCAGTAGAATATGTCTTTGCTTTTGAAAGACTGAGGTATGTCATAGACAGTGGTTCACATAGAGTCCTATACTCTGTTCTTTGTTAGCAGTTGTGAAACACTTGATTGTCTGACTATGTGACATAATGGCTCTGCAGCATTTTGGCTTAACAAAAACCAGGTGAAGAAAACCTGGTTTTGGCGGGTCGTCGTTCACCAACCGCTACAGTGTTTCTACGTTAGCCCAGAAGAGATGAGCCAAACACAGACTCCACAGAGGACCTTTCATTAGCAGCCACTGCAGGTTCTTCAGAGGCGATGACTTGGTTGTCATGTTGCTAGATCCCACTTAATCCTGCACACTGCCTTCAGAATAACAAGGTGGCGATCTTTTCTCAGTGCTTTTGTCTCAACTGCACGCCACCTTTGGAGAAAAAAAAAACGTTGCGGTGATGGCTTAGTTGTTTTAAATTAACTCAAAGTAGAGGTTGTGTGGAAGAATGCTTATCCAGGCTGACTCACAGGAAGTGGATGTGGGTTGGGCCAGGGAAAACCATTCACTGTGTTCGCACAAAAACAATAGCTATTGAGCGCAACTCCAGTGGCAGCCTTTGTGTTTATGTTCAGGGCTGTTAGTTTTCTGTGGGCATAAACATATAAAGATGTATGTGAATAAAGCCCACAGTCAGTGATATATGTGTATGGTTGCATATCTGCTGCAACTTTCTGCTTGTGTGGAAAGCTGGGGCATTTTATAGTGTCCTAGACAGTTTGTCCATTAGTGAGGAGAATAAATCTCATTTGGCTTCACATTAGACCTTAATGTTAAGAAAACAGAAGAATGTTCTTCTATGTTACAGAAGCTACAATAGTTACAATTCCTAAGTGCCTTACTAATGGAGACTTCTAACAGCAAAGCAAGTTTGTAGGAAGGTGTGAAGAAACTGATATATGCACCCTGAAATCCTGAAATGTGACCAATTTAGCATTATAAAAGTAATTTTATCTGATTTTCATACTCATCTGTTTAACAGCAAATATACAAAATAGCCCTTTAGAACAAAAGTTTTATATAAAGATATAAATCTTTTTTTTTTCCTTTTTTTTTTTGTAAAAAGTGCTACAATTGTAACAAGTTTTGGAATTGACAACACTTAAAAATGTATGGCGATATATAAATGGTACGTGCTTTAACCCCAGATATTGTAAGTAGATGTACAGAAAATAATGACATTAATAAAAACTGATTGTTATATCTTTAAATTGTTTGTATTGTAATATTTTTCTCATTGTGATCTTTTCAGATTACTTTTTACTGCTGGGAAAAAACGATATACTCTCACTTTCTTAGGTACACCTCGTCAATATTGGATTGGATTTCCTTTTGCTTTCAGAACGGCCTTCATTCTTCGTGGCCTGTTCTCAACAAGGTGCTGGAAATGATTAGAAAGATTTTTTTTTTTAATAAAGTTTTTTATTCCTCCAAAATCATAATGAGGTGATTTGAGCTTTGTGACATGGTGCTCTATCCTGCTGACATTGACTATTAGAAGATAAGTACACTGCCGTTATAAAGAATGATTTGGTCAGCAACAGTTCTTGGGAAGTGTTGTTTAAATGATGCTTAGGTGGTACCAACAGGCCCAAAGTATGATAAGAAAATATCTCCCATAGCATTACACTGCCACTTCTGACCAGAACTGTTGATACAAGCCGGGATGGATCAATGCTTTCATGTTTACACCTGATTCTGACCAACTATCAGAATATCACAGAAGAAACAGAGACTCATTAATCAGGGCAATATTTTCCTAATCTGGTATTGTCGAGTTTTAATGAGCCTGTCCAAGTTGTAGCCTTTTGCTGATCTTAGTGAACCTGTTGTGGTCTGCTGCCATACACAGTCTGCTTTAATGTTCGATATTCAGAGATCCAGGTCGGCATGCGTTAGTTGCAGTGAGTGGTTGTTTGAGTTACTGTTGCCTTCCTATGAGCTCGAAACAGTCGAGCTCGGGCATCAACAGAAAACTGCTGCTCGCTGGATATTTTCTCTTTTTTGGACCATTCACCGTAGAGATGTTTGTGGAGGAAAATCCCAGTAAACCAACAGTTTCTATGTAGTTTCTGGCACCAACAACCATGCCAGAGGCAAAGTCCCTTAAATCTCCTTTCTTCCCTCATGCTGAAGCTCAGTTTGACTGGTCATCTTGACTGTATCTGCATGCATAAATTAACTGACTTGCAATGAACACGTGTACATTTATGTACACAATTAAATGAGATGGGGCTTTTCTTCTTCAAATTTTCACTTGGGCTGGCTTTAGTAGAATCATTGGTCGCTGCTATTATGTGACTACTAGTAGTGAGAACAAGAAGCTTGATTGTGTTTTTTTGTTGCACCAAGTGCTGTACAGGCACCTCTCAGCACCCGTTCATGCTCATGCTGTTTTTGGAAACTCGACTCTGTTTGGGTCAGCGTTCACAGAAATACTCTTTTTAAAATGTGTTCATGCACAACACTGACTCCCAAAGACTTGTGTGTGTTGTTTGCGCGAACTGTTTCATTTTGTTGCTTGAATATGTCCAGGTTTCATTTGCATATGAAGTTGAGTTCATTCTTGCGTTTGAATACTGAGAGCCCTTTTCTATTACTGCTAGTCAATTCTGCCTCTCACAATCTGCTAATCCTTTAACATCAGCAGCCAAAGGCAGCTAAACTACTAGTTTGTTTTCCTTTCTCTCGCCTCTTTTCAAATTTTCTGTTCGTACCTCGGCATCTCATTCCACTTCTTTTCACCTCACTGTTTCTTTAAGCCTGGTTGTCAAAGAGGTTTGCACATATTTTGTTTGTTTTCAATGGTCTTTGAGCAAGTCACAGCTGGGTTCCCGTGTTTTTGCAGCGTGTCTCTTGTCCCTCATTTCTGCTCTCAGCACTTGCGCATGAACCCCTCTACCAACAGCAGACACCAAGGAAACACTCTGGCACACAGTGCAGAGTTACACCTATGGTTTGCATGCACACACACACAAACATGCACACAGTGGCATGCCTTGTCTGTAAAATGCAACCTGAGATGCAAGCAGTGATGAAGTACAGGGAGCTGTGACTGGCAGATGATGCGAGTAGATGTCACCAAAACCAAAGAGTCAAATCAGCCCTGCAGAGTCACAGAACGTAAAATACAGCTTGAACATAGACTTTGAAACCTGGGATCACTCCTGAAGTAGAATGGGTCTGCAGCAAGGAGGATGTTTTAGACTTCATTGAAAGGTAAGTGTGGCGCCTGTGTAGACCTTGTCACATCTGAAGATTGATGCAAACACACACACATATTTTGTTTGTTGAGTATTATGCAGCACAGCTCTCTTTGCTGGTTACAGTACAGCATGGCAGGTGATCCACAAATCAAAGCTCTTCTACATGGGTTTTTTTTATACTTTAATCCTCTTAATGCCCCACAGTCTGAGGCATACCAGCCCATATCAGCTCGTAGGAAAGCCAGTATGTTTTACACATGCGTGCCAGACCTCACACGATCACTTTCAAATTTACACTTATTACTTATGACAGCCGCACACTGCAGACACTGAATATAAGCAAGCCTTGTCTTCAAAGTCATACCGCTAATCCCACCGACAGTGAAAATCGGGCTGGAGTTCGGAGAAGGGAGTAAGAAAAAGAAGTGGCAGGTAAATAACCATCCAGAACTGAGCAACGGTGGTTTTTTGGTTCTTCCCTCCCTTTGTTTTACTTAAGCCATTCGTGTCTTCACGTTCACTCTTCTTTTATCACATATCTCTTTTTCACTCATCTCAGGTAACTGTTTGCAGCAGCCAACATTGAAACAGAAATGAACACTCGAGAACACTGAAAGAAACCATGTGCAGCAGCTAATCACACAGAATAAGGAACATGTGACTGCAGCTTTTGGATATATTTGCTTTTCACTGATGATGTGTAGTAGAAAAGAATGGCTGTAAGAGAAAACTATTTTCAAGCATTTAACAGCAGCCTTCTTCAGCATTTTCTAAAACTGTTGCATGTCTTTGCTTAAGTGTCAGAAGTGCATCCAGGGCATCAATTGGCTGAAAGACTGCATAACGGTGACATAACAAACTCTACAGTTCACATTCTGTAAAAGGCTGTAAGTAAATCTAAGGTCAATAGACTGTCTGTGGTGTTAATATTAATGGTTTTCAAAACGGAAATGATACCATTTAAAATAATTTAATAATAATCAATCAAATTATAAAACAGAAAGCATTAAATCCAATTAAATATAGCTAACAAACAGAGTGAAAATTATTAGATGGAGACCATAAATGGAGCTAAAATGAGAATTTGATTAAATAGCATTTATTTGAGTAAACAAATGGGTCTTTAAAACTGTTTAACTTTAGCTGTCAGTTATTGCATAATCGCCTGATATCTGTTTATTTTTTTTAACAAGCGTGTAGACTGATGCTTTACAGCTACCACATTAATCATTATCATAATCCGCTGCTTTAGAAACACTATGACTGGAACCAGCTTTGATTCAAAGTTTGTAATCCAGGTCCATAGCAACACTGCAGGAGGATCTGCGGTGTTCCAGAGAGGCCTTTGTCTCCCGGTATGTCAGTGGGCAAACCTGGGCATGTCACAGGGGAGCGTCCGGGCTCAGGGAAGGACAGCTTGGAACTGAAAAAAAGAAAAAAAAGATTGTAATGCCACACGTAAAACAATGTGCTTCCACCCACACAGTACGCTGTTGGTGCTGCGGTCACATGTTGGACCACAAATGCAGATGCTTCCATGTCAGGAAACAGCGGTGCACTCAGGAGTGGCTCAACAGGAAATGGTGTGACAGGAGCTTAGAAGCTTTGCTTGTTATTTGTTTGATTTGGTGGGCTTCCAGCTGCTACATGTGCACAACATGGCTGAGAAAGATAGATGCTGTTACTGACACCTTAATTTTGTAATTATAACATCTTAATGTTGACCTCAGCGGAACACCACGTGCCCTGTTTCATCCAGTTCGCCTTCCCATTCAGCCTCGCCTGTTTGACTCCTGCTTTTTGGGTAACAGCCCCTCCCTGTCCTCAGATCAATTATTCAAGCTCCCAGTAACCTGAGCATCATTGCAGTTCACCTGCTGCTGCTGCAGTCTTTCTGAACCAGATCTTGAAGGAAACCCGAGAGCGATCGACACGCTTTGGGTGTAACTGAGCTGGTGACAGCATTTCAGCCTTTCAGTGGAGTACTGACATGATGTCATTTGAGCTTAGCTCATAAGAAAAATGACGAGTTTAAAAAACACTCGTCCCATATTCCACGCCAGCTCTTTTTGGATTTTTAAAGCTTTCTTACACTGACCAGTGATTAGTCGGTACATTTTTCAAAAGGTCATATTGCCAGCCTCCAATAAACACCCAATTGTCCTTAATGAAATACAGGATGCTGAATTACATTTATAACATGCTAACTTCATAATAATCCGCTCTCCCAGCAGTTTATTATATTTAAAACCAACAGTTTGGCAACATCCACTGACATGAAAACCATCTTCCAAATAACGCATATTACAATGTAATATAGCTCCAAAAAAAGGACAGTGGGACTTTTGCATTGATGTCAATGTCTAAGTCGTGTTTAATGTCTTTTTACTCCAAAAATTTGAAATTTATTGTATTTTTAAGTTCAATTAAAAAAAACAAATAAAAACAATTACCGTTTATTCTTCTTCTATTAATTCTGCACTGAATTTCATTCCGCTTTCAAACATTTACTTGTTGAAAGTAACAAACAATCCTGTTACTGAAGAATACGCTCAATGTGCCGGAAGCTGTTTGGGCATTCATTGTGCACAACAAAGTCATTCCATCCTGTTTGCGTAAATATGTTTGCGTCTGCGTTTCACCTGGTTCCCACCTGGGAGGTTAGTCTGAAAAATGAAACCCAACTTTTGCGATAACTGCTGGAGGGCCCCTGTTGTTTGCTTTCCGGTTTTGGAAAATCTGGTTTGTCATAGTTTCGATGCCAGAATAATTTATATGTTTAATTCCGGGGAAAGGCCACAACAGCACAAAGCTTTTTCAAACCTGAAACAATGCTGCACCGTAAACGCGCACTGTGGCCTATTTGAAATAATAGGAAGCTATGTGTGGTTCAGAGTTTTCATATAGAGTGAGCAACTTTAAAATGAAAAGCAGTGAATCTATAGATTCATAATGGGGTAAAATGTATACCGTGTGAACGGGAGTAATGGGGCAGATGGATGCATGAGTGGATATCCGCATATTCTTCTTTTCTGATAATCTGTGTTTGTCTCTGTTTCCCCACTTACTGTCAGTGGTGGCACTCCCTTATCAGGAATGACCCGCCGTGGCTCGCACTGTAAATCTCAGTGACGTCTTAATAACACCTTTATGTCTCATATAGCCGGCTGAATAAACGCTGACATACCTCTGCAGGGGCTCGCTGAGCTCTCAGCGAAACTCAATCTGTCTTCATCAGCCTGCACGGCGATCTCACGTCCATCCGTCATAAACGTCTGCTTTGGAAGAAAAATATCAATAATATTAACAGTGATAATGTGTGTTTCTCTTTCCATTAAAACAAGAGCTGTTTTCACTCTATTTATTTGTACTGGGGATAGAGAGCGCGCCGCCCTGTCCCATCTGCCAGATGCAGGTCCCCGAGGGGGCCCCTGTACCATGCTGCACCCATATTGTCACAGTCCTGCACCACATCACGCTTTGAAATCGCTTTATTGGAGAGAGAAACAGAGAAGCAAGAAGAGAGAGAGAGAGAGAGAGAGTCCCACACCCCACGCACTCTCGCTCACACTCGCTCCCTCCCCTTCCTCCGTGCGCTAAAGAGGACTCCAGAGTTCAGCTGAACTTCTCCAGAGTGACGGGCTCTTTCCGGAGTGACGGCCAGGAATCGTTTCAAGTGTGCGGCCACGAAAGCCATGTAGCAATGTTAGATAAAGAAGTATATTTTCATTTATTTTCAGTTTTTATTATCATAAGGTTTCTGAGTCTGGCCAGATGGAGTCCGAGACGGGACGAGGCAACGAGATCCTGCGTGCGGTTTGAAGAGCGAGGTTTGTTCTTTTAAAGTAATTCTTTCTTTCTTTCTTTCTTTCTTTCTTTCTTTCTTTCTTCTTCTTCTTCTTCTTCTTCTTCTTCTTCTTCTTCTCAACGGGTTTAGCTGACAAATTGGCAGCTTTACTATACAACTGTTGCCTACTAATTACAGCCATGAGCGGCCGCCCCTTTTACTGAATAGGATCGGTTGGTTATATTACCCGGAGGAAGGCTAATGTTCTTTATGTGATCTCGTACAGGTGTGTTATCCTATTATTCTAATTTTTTTAAATGCTTGTAAATCAGCGCTTTCTTCTTTACTTTACTTTAATATTAATGTGTTTCTGTTTCTCTTTTTATTGGCGCTTCATTACGAAGCAGTGATGCCATGCACGTTTCATCCAGCTCATGCTCTTTGCAAAGTCCGGATGGTATGGCTAAAATCAAAATTCCATTAATATTATTTTTCCCCATCATACCGTAAAATATATTCACATTCAAGTATTATGTATTATATATATTATGAAAAAATCACAAATGAGATCGAGTAGTTTGTGTCACCATATAAATAAAGTACAAGACACGTTTACTTAAACTATTAAAGTTACTGAATAATACGTCATACCAAAGATAAATGGCTGTAAATATACTTTGTTCTCTAACGTTAAGTGTGTATAGGATAAAAGTTGTTATTTACTATAAGAAAACATTTTTTTCTGAAAAAAAAACACACTATAATAATGACATCATATTTTGCTATGATGCTTTCGATCCTAATGCAATCCTTGTATGTTATATCTACAGTTTTATCATGATAATGATTCAATAATTAGGCTTATAACATAATATTTCTCTATAGTTTTTCCTTGGTAAACTTTAAACTGATTGACTGTACAATTTTCTGCTTGTACAGTCAAATTGCTCCCAATTTCAGACAAAACATACCGTTGATAACATTTTAATAAATGTAATTAATGACTCTAAACTATATAACCCAGAACCTCAACAAAAAAACCGAATGATGTGCCCAGAAATGGCCTCAGGTGGGATTTTAGAGCCAGTAATTGCACTCTAAATCAGCTTAGAGAATAAACTTATAAACGGATTACTGACTATGAAGGAATGTTTCAATAATGGCCCCTGAACCGGGCTTTACATCTGATGGTTACAACACTCTAATCTTAAAAGATGAACAGAGTGATTGACAGAACAATGAATGGGCTTTACTCCAATTTTTAATAAAACTTTTAAAGGACGGGTCTTTCTGTTTATCTGGGCCTGTCGGCCTGCCAAAGTAATGAGAATATGGATGAGAATTTAAGAAAATGTGTCTTAAAGAGAGGCACAATGGCACATCCCTGTTACCAAAATTTAAAGACACTCAGTAAAAGGTGTTTTTTTTTTTTTTGTTTGTTTATTTGTTTTAAAGCAGCGAAACTGCCATGATTCTTAAATTATTTAACCTACGGCTCCATAGTGTCATTTACAGATTAAGCTTACAAATTAAACATTCCCGAGTTGATCCAGGAAGGAGATATAAATCCCTTTGGGGTTGTATCAGGAAGGGAATCTGATGTAAAAAGAAATCTGCCAAATCAAACATGTGAAACTACCGGCTGTGGTTTTCTGTTTAGTTTAAAATGCAAGAAGAATAAATATAATTTTCAAATTTGGAAATGTTTCTTCTTCTTTTTTTAAATAGACATGTTAGAAAATACATTTTAAAAAGGATTATCCTGAGGCAACAAAAGCAAATAGTTCTCAACATAATATAAGAAATCATTTTTTAAATTTCATTTTCCGTGGTGCATAAAACTTTTAAAAAATTAGAGAGAAATCTTTACATATAAATGATAAAGCCAAAAGCGAGTACAGACTGATTGTTAATCATTGGGCTCTTGGACATTTGCATTAAAAAAGAAAAAGAAAAAGAAAAGAAGTATGGTGGAAATCACTTCACAAGCTCAGGAACACTTCTAACAACCACTGTGAGGGACAGTTTCTTGCTGCACTCAAAAATACAATTGAATGTTCTATGATGCAAAGAGAATATCATAAACAATATACACCTCTCTGGGTCTGAGCCGTCTATAACAGGCGGGTGCAGAGACTATCAGTGCACAGATACAGGCCACAATCTTTCAAACCTGACGTGAAATAACTAATAATGCTAAACAGCATATACAGGTTTTAGGTTCAGAGTAATACTTTCCAGCTAAGCCCTTGCAGCAGCAGACCACTGGAGTCCAGTGCTGTCAATCGCTGGAAATGTTTTTTGTCACAAAATTGGCTCTATAATTTGAATCTATTGGCATATCAAGCACACCTGGAGGGAGTGGGGGGGGGGGGGGGGGTCCTTTA
>VUQR01012606.1:32417-45864 GCA_015108515.1 Hemichromis elongatus | reverse complement strand
CCATTCACAAGAGCAATTTGTCTCCTTAGTTCCCAAAGGTGAGAATGTTATGAAAAGAAGAGGTGACACAATACAGTGGGAAACGTATCCCTGTTCCAACGTCTTTGAAAGGTGTTTTTGGCATCCGTTTCAAACTGTCACATCCAAAAATGTGCTTTTATTTTCCACAAAGCAACGTTTCTCAATATCTGACATGTTGCCTATGAAGGGAGTTAAACGTGAGGTTCAAATGATTTGGAAATCAATGCATACTGTTATTTATTTGCTCTTTTTTTTTTTTAAGACAAACTTATAAGTGCAAAAGTGAAAGCCACTCTGCAGGCACATTAAGCCCATTAGGCCCAGCCCATATTTAAAGTAAGACAATCAAGGCTACAGGTAGCTCAGGTATTACTTGCGGTTTAGCCTTCAGGAGTTCAAAAGACACTCCTCATGATTATTCTGAACTGTCAAAACATGTCCATAAAACCAAACTCAGCTTGGAGTCTAGCACTGCTCTCCCTGCTAACTCTGTGACCCCCCCCCTCAGAGTTGGATGTTGCTCGACCTTTGCTGACCTCTGCAGGGTGGTGGGTTTTGGACTAAACTGGAAGCTTCAGAGGCAGGATTCTCAGAAAAAACTAGCGGAAATGCCTCTCTCCGGCGGCTTTTCCTGCAGGAAGAAGAAGAACTGTGATCTAAACTTGGAAAGTGACGAAAGGATATGAACAGGAACTCCAGACATTTCCTAGATATACTGAAAAGAGGGTTTCTTTGTTCTGAAAACAGCCTTAATATTTGAAAATAATTTTTCATAATCATTTTCACTCAGGTGCTTTCAAATAGGATATTTTTATTGCCACACTGCTGCGCTACACTGTTTCTGCACATCCAGAGTTGCCACTTGCTTTTGATTGACCCCATAAATGAACTGCCCCAGAACCTTTTAGGTTATCTTAGTCATTCTACAGACAAAGGCGAGACGTGTGATGCCTAATAGCACTCTACTCACATGAACACCCACCGGTCTGCCAATTTGTATCGATACAAGTAGTCTTACATCTTCTTAGCAACATGTGGCTGAGTCATTGCAGCGATTACAACGATCAGACTCTCGTCTGTCCTAGTTACAGCTCACAGTATCAGGTGAGACCATGCCGCATAATTAACCGTGCAACATGTCAGTGCAGCCCAGAGCAGCCTCGTAAAAATTCCTGCGGCAAGAGTGACAAACTGTTGTTTGGCGTGATAGTTTACCTCTTCAGTTGCAGATGCTTTAAATTAAAGGTATAATTGTGGATTGTTTGGCTGTCGGGGAAATCTTAACCCTGAAAAGTTAACTTTGGTATGTTAAATTAGCTCTGCTGTTCCTTTTTCCTTTGCCTGGTGAGTGAAAATGTGTGCTGTCACAGGCTGTGGTCCATCACAAGGTGATGGTAAAAATTGAGGATAAACAGAAACAGACAGTTTCTGTTGTACATGTTCAATGTTTGGAAATACCACAAATGCCGAATAACTTCTCTTATATGTGTTTTAGTAATTCTAATATACTTGTCTTTTTAAAAAGCACGTTTCCATTTGGGATACAATCTATGCAATGCACAGTCACTGTCTCTGTCCCTGTCACTCCTCCTCTCAGAGGTTTCTGTAACAGCGCCACACTGTGTTGGCATCAAGTACTACAACTGCCAAGTGAATAATAAACCTGGAAACATGAGCAAAATGCCATTAAAGTGTTTTCTTGGTCTATAGTATCTTATATTGCGTAATTTAGTAAATTTTTCCATTAGTAAGATAAATAATTATCCAGAAAAAATGTCATTACAAAACAGGAATAAGTAATTTTAGTGTTTTTGGTTTTCTTTCTCAAAGAGTAGTGTGTTTATTCTTTCCATTTTACCATATCTGTGAAATCTATTAATTGTTTAACAGGATGTTTTTGTGATGGTGGACAGACTGGTGCCAATCATGGAGCCTGAGCTGAACTGCAGCTCCCAGTGCGAGTCCCCATTTTGCTTCATCCAATCGGGAGTCAGCAGGCAGGACGGCCTCGACGTTCTGCAGAGGCTATGCAGTCTCAGCACGGTAACTTCTCTCTGCCACTCTCTCATGTTAATACATATACTTATAATGAAAACAATGATGCCAAGCACATATTGTGCATATTGTATAATAACGGATGACAAATTAAAGTAAAAAGACATGCTGTACTTCCAAAAGACATCCCTTCATTCTGGGTTTTGATGATAGATGATTGAGAGAGCTGTCAGGCCAAAATCTCAGGAAGGTCATAAAATATCATTTATGTTGTTTTAATATTCATGCAACCAATCAGCAACCGCCCAGTGTTTCACCAAAATATAAGGGGTGAGAGCTGGAAACATCTTTGTACAGTTTTACAGTTACTTTTATCAACAAATGGAACAACAACAATGCCAGTAAATTACTCTCACAGCATAATAAATCAGCAGGATTTTTCTTACTGTCAGGTCAGGTGGCCAAGTTAGTTTCCCCTTTAATTTGTCACACATCTGTGTATCTAGACTATCCAGATGTCGCATGAACATGTTCCTGCATTTATACAGTAAACAGATTCTTTTGTTATTACAAAGTGCTGTAATGCCTAATGTCTTGTGCAGTTGACCTTGTAAAAGGGTAAAAAGGGGGAACTACTTCTGATTAATTTAATTAGCCAATTACTTTTAATAGAGAAAGGTTCACTCAAAACCTAAAAAATGTCTAAAATTACTTTTTAAAGCAGATTTTGAATATTGGTTTGTTGGTCAATGGCACAAGTGAGCCGTGTAAATAAACATATCATGCAAACTAGGAATGCGATACTATCCTACTCGAGAAGCTATTTGAATGATACATAACCCAGTAAGGTGATAGGGGTGGACTACTGAAGCTATGTTTAGTATCGTCTCAGTCACTGGTGCCCTTAAGAGACGAGTCAGCGGCGAGCAGCACTGTGAGGCAGGCAAAGAAAGTCTAATGGGACTTTCCAAATAGAAAGTCAAGTAGCCGAGACGCTGTGTCAAAGGAACACAAACAAGCTTTTCTCTTCTTGCTGCGCCACAACGAGTCGAGGTGAGTTATCACTTTGATTTCTTTCACTTTCTGATGTTAATTTATGCATGAATGGGTCTCAGAGAGTGTATCGCATCCTCACCCAAGGGAGGGAAGAACAGCGAGCTGTGCTGTGTTTTCTTTGTTATGGTAATTTTTTACATGACATAATAGTATTCAGACATAATATTATCCTTTAGTTTGGTGTCTTTACGGTCTCTCTTTATCATTGTCTAATGACCTTAGCTGACATAAAAACTGCTCAGCTAAAGTAAAATACCCTTTGATGAAATCTAACACCATGCATTTGTTGCTATTTGTGGATGTGGACAGCCCACCAGGCAGCAAGTGTTCCTATCCCTAACACTATAGTGGAAAGGCAAAAATACAAGGAGCTGAGCCAACTTATTTTATAAAACTCCACCTGTTTTTTCTTTCTGTGCTTATAGATATGGCTACAGCTGGCAGTGTGCTGTCCAAGGAGCAGCTCCTTTGCCCCATTTGTCTGGATTTGTTCAACCAGCCAGTGTCCACTCCCTGTGGGCACAACTTCTGCAGGGAATGTTTACAAAGATATTGGCAGAGCTCTAACATGCCTCAGTGTCCCATGTGCAAGCACAAGCTGTACACGAGGCCTGACCTCAAAGTTAACACCTTCATATCGGAGGTGGCTTCTCATTTCAAGGAGTTTGTGGAAAAGGAAAAGGAAAATGAGAGCGGTACCATGGATCAGTCAGACAGCCCCAAAGGAGAAGTTTCATGTGATGTATGCACTGGAAAAAGAGTCAAGGCTTTTAAATCCTGTCTGGACTGTTTGGCCTCATTTTGCGAGACTCATCTGGAGCCCCATCACGTTCTAGGCACCTTCAAGAAACACCGCTTGATTAAGCCCATGATAAACATGCAAGACAGGGTGTGTAAGCAGCATGAAAAGCTGCTCGACTTGTTCTGTAACACTGACCAGGAGTATGTGTGCCAGATCTGCATTACGAAAGACCACACGGCTCATCACACTGTTCGTATAGTGGACGAGAGCCGGAACAGAAGGGCTCAGATTGGGAGCACAAAAAAAGAGGTGGGAGAAATGATCCATTGCCGACTGCAGAAAATCTGTGACATCAATAAAATCATTCAAATCAGCAGGAGAAACACAGAAAGGGAGACTGAAGAGAGTCTGCGAGTCTTCAGCAAGCTGTTCCAGTTTGTTCAGAAAGGCCAGGCTGAAGTGGCTGAGGTGATTGGTGCAAAGCAGAAGCAAGTAGAAAGCATGGCCAGCAGGCTTATCTCGGAGTTGGAGCAGGAGATCGATCAGCTGAGCTGCAGGAGAGATGAACTGGAGCAGCTCTCGTTCACCGATGATGATCTCTTTCTTCTCCAATACTTTCCAGCTTTTTCCACAATGCCAGCCACCAAAGATTGGTCCGACACCTGCTTAGAGAGTACTGAATATGTAGGCATAGTGAGGAGAGCGGTGAGGAGAGTAATGTGTCATCTGGAGGAGACCGTAAAAGCTGAGGTGAAGCGGCTCTGTGAGACTGAATTTCAGAAGGCTCGACAATATGCTGTGGATGTGCATTTGGATCCTGATACCGCTCATCCCAAGCTGGTGCTGTCTGAAAACAAGAAGCAGGTCTATCACGGTGACGTATCCCTCGGCCTCCCTGACAACCCAGAACGATTTTACCCTTGTGTGAGTGTTTTGGGAAAGGAGGGCTTCTCTGCTGGAAGGTTCTACTATGAAGTCGAGGTGAAAGGAAAGACAGAATGGGATATTGGAGTTGCACTTGAATCAGTCACCAGAAAAGGAGGAAATATGCTAAACCCCGACAGAGGCTACTGGGCGTTGGGGATGAGAAAGGATGGGAGCTACTGGGCACTCAGCAACAGCCCTGTGTGTGTACCACTGATTGAGAAGCCCCAGAGAATTGGGCTGTATGTGGATATGGGCTGGGGGCAGGTTTCATTTTATGACGTGGACTCTCATTGTCACATCTACTCCTTCACTGGGTGCACCTTCAGTGGCAGACTTCTCCCCTATTTTAACCCACGGAGGAATCACAGCGGAGTTAACTCAGCACCTCTCATCATCTTGCCTGTTAACTAAAACTTCATAACTTGCGATCTCTACTTGAATGCTTGGTTTAGTTTTCAATTTAACATTTCAACTGTTCCGAAAAAAGTTCCAAATCTGTAGGCTAATACTTGTTGCTTAATAAAATTGTGTTTGTCAAAATGAATCGTGATTCTTTTTTTCATTATATTTTTGTGTCTGTGATTTTTTTTAAAAATGAGAGTTTCAGATGCACAAGTTAAACACCTGAAATAATTTGGATGCATGTCTGCATGTTGCATGTATGTGTGTACAGATGGCAGCAGAGCTCCCGAGGCGCTCTCTCTCGCCGGTGCTAACTGCTGTGGTGTGGACGCTCCTCTCCTGTGGGATCCTGTTGGCATTTTGCTTCCTCCTTTTCACGTTGCGCTTCAAAAACAACAGGTACAGTGAAACATACGCAGTATACAAACACAAAAAGAGGCTTACAGAAGTCATTTAACATAATGTGTGTCATGTCATTAGGATAGTAAAGATGTCCAGCCCCAACCTCAATGCCCTGACTCTCTTTGGAAGTGTGCTCACCTATAGCAGCGGCTTCCTGTTTGCCGTCGAGGAAAGTGGAGCATCTATAGCTGTGCTACAAGTGAGTCCAACTACCTTTCACCACTCTGTATTAGTGTTGTTAGATTGCTAGGTAATCATACCATGCTCTCTCCCATAGACTCGCATGTGGATGCTTTGTGTCGGCAGTACCCTGGTGTTTGGCCCAATTTTGGGAAAAACATGGAGACTGTACAGGGTGTTCACACAGCGGGTGCCGGACAAGAGAGTGGTAGGCATGCTCTTCAGTTTTGCTGGTGGTTTCTTGAGTTTTGATGTCAGTATCTCAAGATTAGGACTTAGGATATATGAAATGTCTTATACGGCACACAAATATGAGTAGATGCTTTGAGATGTAAACGGTTAAAAACGAACACACTACATATTCTACAGTCCATAAAAAATATAGGCCCCCAGCCTCAATGTTACATTAATGACTCCATCCTTTTTTAATTTATATATATTTATATATAATGCATATCTGCTTGTAGTTTTGGTGATAAATTTCATCCTCCTGGACATGGAGGAAATGCTTTTCGCAGACGATTCTTTTCAGCTGCGCTTTGCAGGAGGAATTTTTGTTGCTTGACCTTCTACTTTAAAACACTCCAGATATAGTCTCTTTGAAATAGGGGGAATAGTTTTCACTTTTTCCTCCAGTGTCCACCTTGTTAATACTGCAGGGTAACCTTCTTTCAGTTTCCGGGCACAAACTTGCCATCTCCCCAACATTATTTGCGCTCGTGTTTCACAGCCAGCACGGCTGACCTCATCTTATTTGAAGTATTATTCTTGCTTTGATTTGGTTGTAACTGTAACTAAAAATGCCTTAACTAACGGTCACAATGCTTCTTTTCATGATCTTTGGCAAATCTTGCAGTACCGTGCTGTTTTGTAAGCTGCTGTTTTCTTCTTTTCTATTCTTTCTGCCTGAATAGGCTGAATTCATTCAGTTTTTTTAATTAAAACATCAATTTATGCTGATAGTCCATCCACCATTACACAAGCCATCTGTTTTTCAGTGAAATTATATGTAGCAAAAAACAGCAAATTGTGCATATGTCCCATTTTTAGGTCATCCACTGTACCTGTATGTATTAGCATGACTCTTCAGTAATATTTTTTACTTTTTAATCACTGCTGGCTCTTTGTTTTAACTTACGCCAAGTAGCCTACTTACACTCTTGGACCCTCTATATCTTTATGACATCTCACAATCTGGTTTCTTACATGCTGAGGCAATTGAGCCATGCCACATTGGACACAACCAAGGCCGCCATATAACAATATAACCACTGTAATATATTAGTATAGTAGTTTATCTCCAGATAACAGTTTGATTCTGGGATAAGATACACACACCTAGGAGGTTTCTTCATAAAGGGTGTCTGGTGTAAAAAATCTGCCAAATCAAACATGCAGATCCATCTATCCATTCGCTTCCACTTATCCTTTTCAAGGTCGCGGGGGGGCGAGAGGCAGGGTACACCCTGGACAGGTCACCAGTCTGTAGCAGGGTTAACACGCAGAGACAGACAACCATTCCCACTCACATTCACTCACAGATTCACACATATGGGCAATTTAGATTTTTCAATTAACGTATCCCCACTAACTGCATGCAGATCTATTGTGAATAAAACAGCAGCTGAAAGTAACATATTTGGGGGCTGGTCTGGGATTTGGACCCAGGGTTTCTTATATTAGGGTCCCAAAATCCATGGCTCTAAGAAACCTAACATATGAGAGGTCACAATACCGCTGCAGTTAAACAAATGTTCAATATGGATAACCTGATGTAACCTTAACAAAAACATGTGCTGTTAAGAAAGGGTAGGCAATACAAGCAATAGCTTCAGCCTACCTTACCTTTTTGGTCAATTTGTTTTGTTAAAGAAGTATATTTTGTTGAATGTAGAATAATGTGTGAGCATGCTTTTGACCGAATAAACTGAAACTGTAACTGAAATATGCAAAAATAGTTATTTTTAAATAAATAAAAGAAATAGATATAAAAAGAAATAGGAGCCCAGAATAAACAAACAAGAGAGAAAGAAGAACATGAAAAATGACACAATGAGCTTAAATTAATATTAGTAAACTAACTAATAAAGCCAAGAATGAAAACATGATTGCCATTAATTCCCAGCTCAACTAAAATTAATTTAAAAAAAAGAAAAAAAAAGAAAAAAAGAACAACTGAGCAATATTGCTGGTGCTGGTGAGGACGAGCAGAGAGACTGCAAGCCCTCACGGTCCACCTTTAATAGGTGTGCAGGTGAGCTTCCGCTGCCATTCAGCACTAGGGATAAAAAATAGATAAAGAAAGCGGGAACAGTTAAATAACGGATGATAGAAAAACAATAACAGCATGGCATATGTACTGGTGCACAGAGAAGCATGTAACACCCTCAGTGGTCTTTATCACTGGTTTGTGGGAATATAGACTTCCATCTTTAATCGCCATGGGCACCTTTGGCTTCATCTACCTTTTTAACCTTGTTCATAAAATTATCTTTAATAAAATTTCATGTGCAGTTAGATTTGTTGCAGAGATCAGCAGAGACATGGTTTTAACTCATGCAGGTGATCCATGACAACAAAACATGATGCATAACAGACATTTACATTTCATTTTTGAGCTTTACATCGTCAGTATGTATTATGTATTTTTCTTTCTTCCTTCTACTATTTACCAGATTCATTAAGTGTGTTCTGCTTCAGTTGTTTGTATTTTTTAGGAGATATTCAGAGATGTTTCTGAAGGTTTAAGTAGGAAGTTAGGCCATGTTTTGCTTTCTATAAATGTCTTTAATCTGCATATCCAATCTGGTATCTGATATTTGTGCCACCTAATCTTGAATCACGAATAAAAATGTTACACTGGTGAAATATTAACTGTGGACTATGCTTTATGTGTCAGATAATCAGGGACATCCAGCTGATGGGTATGGTGGCTCTGTTGATCCTGTTGGACATGCTGATTCTCACCACTTGGAACCTCACCGACCCCATCAGGTGCTCACGATCTATGGAAGCTGTTGTCAAGGTAGGATTATTGGTGATTTCCTGAAGCTGAGCAAAACGTTGTAAAATGACTTAGTTTCATTAAGAATGAATGATGCTCTAAAATACTCACAAATTCTTCCTCTGAATGCTTGATGATGTAGGTGATGGAGAGAGATGTTTCCTACTCGTTGTCGCAACTGGTTTCTTGCTCTTCTTTGTACTCCAATCTTTGGATCATTATTGTTGTTGTCGAAAAGGTAACTATTCTCTATTCAAACTTTATTATACATTTATATCAATGTTTAAATACACATTTTAAAGTTTTGCATTATTAAGATGGCATAATTTATTATGTTGTTGTTTTCTGTTTTCTTTATGTAAAGTTGATCAAAGAAATTGCAGGAATACAGTAGTTTTCCTTAGCTTACATTTTGTGAACGCACCATTGCAAGTTCTGAATTATAGAGGTCAAATCTAAATTACAGTATATCTATATTATAGTATAAAATAACCTAACATCTCAAAGACTTTGGTTATTCATATTTGAATAAGATGAATCATTTTTAAACAATAATAATGGTTATTTTATCAACCATGTTTCATTTTCTATTTTTCTTTTATTGCCCTTTGTCTTTACTTTGTTTCTCTTCAGGGTTGTCTTCTTCTCTATGGCACTTATCTAGCTGGACTGACAAGCAATGTCAGCCATCCCCCAGTCAACCAGTCCCCTACAATCATAACATGCGTCACTTTGGTCACCTGCTTCTCCGCCGTTGCCATCCCTGTGTCCGTCTTCCTGCAGCCTTGGCCCAACCTGGTCTACAGTACTGTGGCTGGAGCCATCTTCATCTGTACGCTGGCTACAAACTGCATGCTGTTTGTGCCTCAGGTCAGACACTGATGTCATTTTGCATTTTTTAGCATCTGTGTCACAGAAAACAACTTGGGAAAGAAACTTTATCCTGTCTAGAAGTATTATGTTTACTGATTATCCGTTTCATGTGGCTTCAGTGTACTAAGGGTTTGTTTTTTCAAATTTAGCAAATATATTTACTCAAAATGAAGGAACTTTGGAAACCAGCAGTAAATAAACAGACTCAATCAGACAGACAGAAACTAAATATACAGACAGATGACAAATAGACACATGAATGGCAGCTTTGGTTATGACTTTTTTTATTTGAATTAAAGTAGTAAATCTGTGAGTGATCGTGGTGCTCATACATGCAGTTTTATGTGTGCCAGGTTTCCGTGTCTGTCAATGGAGCGTGACTCACACACAAGGTGTTTATGAGTCAAAACTACGTAGGCTGTCGCAAACAGGTTTATGACTCTCTAAGTGTCTAGCAGAGCGCTTTTGTTATGATAAAGGAATGCATCTCCTCTGGAACGGAAGGAAATAGCTGAAAAGTGAGCAGTATGTGTGAATACACCTGGTCAATATTCCAGATCAAATGATCCTGATAATATATCTTTGGGGGTTTTTTTTTTTGGTTTTTTTTAGTGTAACAAACTACATTTTCTAAATCTCTGAAATATCACACTTGCCACCCTACAGCTGAAACAGTGGCGACAGTTTGAAGAAGATCAGAACAACCCAAGTCAGATGGCCAAGTATTTCAGCAGCCCCAGTAAGAGTCAGCCATCTGTGTACAGTCAGGATGAAATCTTCTACCTGCTGGGAGAAAACAGCTCAATGAAGAAACTCCTTAATGAGGTAATGCTACTGTTTTCTTCTCAATATTAGCCACTCGGTAAGAAATCCTCTTTGTCTCATGTTAGAATTCATATAGAGCTGCAGTAGAACTTTCTCATTAAATTACAACACAACTGATTTTTATTACTTTGCAGGTGATTTAAGTTTTCCATTCCTCTCCTGTAGACCAGAATGTGCTTTCTTTATAAAGGCCAGTAGGGGGTGACTCCTCTGGTTGCAAGAATATGGGGAAGTGACACAACTTCTCTTATTTATGATCTCAGT
The DNA here is from genome assembly GCA_015108515.1 of Hemichromis elongatus. Taxonomy (NCBI): domain Eukaryota; kingdom Metazoa; phylum Chordata; class Actinopteri; order Cichliformes; family Cichlidae; genus Hemichromis; species Hemichromis elongatus. The sequence goes on along the minus strand of VUQR01012606.1, from coordinate 35,173 downwards.
AAAACCTTCATTGATTGGTTTATGGTATCAGCTTCTGGCTTTTTAAAATAGACCATAATGTTTATATAGTAAAGAATTGTAACATTTAGAGTCACATCAACTCCAGAATAGAGTATGCTTCAGGGCATGGCTACAAAGTGGGAAGCTTGTGATATAATATCGTCACGAGACTAAACTCACGATCCAATATTAGGATTTTAAACATTTTGTGATTTTTTGAGTATTGAAGAAGCACATATTGCAATTTAGTGCTCTTTTTAGAGTGGTGCAAACTGATGCAGCCACTTTGCTGTACTAACATTTTCCTTAACTTTATGCTTCACTTCTCTCTATAGTGTGTGTATGGTTGTGAAAAACATGACATATCAGGGTTCCAGGCTATTGAACACGTAACAAAAATTTCAGTTCAGGTCAGTTTTATTGATACAGCATCAATAACCACCTCGAGGCGCTTAGTGTAAGGTAGTGTAAGGTAAAGACTCCAATATTAGAAGGAAACCCCAACAATCACGTGATCCCCTATGGGCAAATGCAGGGAGACGGGGAAAAATGCAAACTGTGTGTGAGAGAGTCAGTTTAATAAAGGCTCTTGTTATCTGAAAATAAAAAGGTCTTTGTAATTAAAGTAGATAACTGATTTTGTTATTTCAAGCTAAGTCTGTACTGGACACGTCTTTGTTCCTCATCTATAGTAATATGTGTGATGCAGTCCAAGTAAGCTGCAGGCAGTCCTCTTAACAGACTAACATAATGTCAAAATTAGGTGCTAAACACATCCATGTGAAAAAAAAAGTACAATATATAAAACTAACAACTTCATATTACTTCATTAGTGGTGTAGATGAAACAGGACTGAGTCAGTGCTGAATCAAAGTGGCACCAGCTGCTGAACCATATGTTTACGACTTTCAGTCACTGCTTGACTGCTCTGTTTATATTGATCCAAAAGGCAGGAAACTGATGCGTGCCAAGTTTTCATGGTGGCAGATTTTTCTAGCAACGTTTTCTCAGTATGTGTCAAAATGTTTTCACTTCTCATTATCACCATAATTTTTTAGAAGAACGCCGTGATCGACAGTCTTCAGGAGCAGGTGAACAATGCCAAGGATAAACTCCTGAGACTCATGTCAGCGAGCCAGCACCCTGAGGACCAAGACATGGACTCTTCTGCCACTAACCTCAACTCCTCCTCCACGCAGACGACTGAGCTCCACTCAGAAGGCCCTTCTTCTTGTTCTCAATCCCAGAAAGACACTAAATCAACACTCTCGCCCTCTGCTCTCTCCCCTCACCTCACTGCTGCTCATGGTTCATTATCTGCTGGTACTCCATCCTCTGCGCCTTCCTCTGTTTCAAACTACTCAGCTCCCATTTCTGTTTCCTCCCCTCTCCCCACCAAAATTCCTGTTTGCGAAACTCAAAACAATGCATGTGCTCTCAAACGGGACGCATCCCTCCCGTTTATGGGTTTACACAGGACAGCAGAGGAGACAGTTCAGTTTGTCACCTCCCTACAGTCCCGGCGAGGGTTGAACCTTTCTATGGTTGAAGCCTTTGGTAGTGGCCTAACTCTTCAGGTGGGTCCAAATACCAAACCAGCTGGTTTTGTTAGTAGCGAACAGTTACAGGAGATCCTTCAGGAACTCAGCGTGGATCCAATCATGGAAACCACGCTTCGATCTCCCAATCAGGTGCCCAGGATACCTTCTCAGCAAAAACTGACCAGAGACTCTACACTCTCCCCCCTCTCTCCACGGACACCCTGCTCCCCTCCCTCTCCTGCACTCTTTCGCTATCCTAGCATCTCGCCTTACACCATGAGAAAAAGGCGGCGGCCCTTTCACTCCTCCAGAGCAGGTTTAGCTCCTCCCTGCTTCTACACAGCCTCTGAGGTTCCTGGCTGTGCAAGAGCAAGAGACACTTGTGAGCTCCAACATCCAGAAGGTATTACTGAGGATGATAACTGTCTCCCAGGTCGCAACAGTGACCTTGAGGAGGGAAAGGAGGAGGAGGATGCAAATGTGCATAAAGTAATGAGAACATGTCAGAGGTGTGTTTCAAGGCTCCCGAGATGTTCTGTCTTGCATTGTGAGGAACAAAACCACAGAGCTCCAGAGGATGTGGGAGCAGGCAGTGATAACGAGCAGCACCGTAGACACATTCGAGACTCCTGTGGGTACTCGGACTCAGACTCCAGCAGCTCAACAGATTACTGCTACTACCACCGTCCTTACTGTGACTCCTGCCTGCAACGGGGCTCACTCCTATACTCAGACAGCTCCTCAGACTCCTCTGACAGCGAGTATGATGACTACTTGAGCGTCTACCGCTCCCCACGCCCTGTGGTATTCAAAGAAGACCTCAAACCCACCTTGGTTTGAACACGTTTATTGCACTTTACACATTTATCCAATTTCACGACTTGAATGAACATTCTCAGAAAGGTTGCTAAAACTGATGTACTTCTGTGATGGGGGGGGCATTTGACAGTACCTTACAGTATAGGAACTTTACATCCCAGCGGTTGGTGTTTTTGTAGTGTTGCACCACAGGTCACAGTGACTGATTTATGAGACTAAAACTTTTGTAGCTCCAAAACACATGATGCTGTTTACTTTTTATAGTTTCTTGTGGCATTTGTATTATTTGCATTACTATTTCTACTGTCTGATGAAAACCTTTGACACTTACCAGACTGTGCAAAAGTCTTGAGTTACTCATTTATTTATATTTTCTTTCTTTTAATTCTTTAAGTG
>VUQR01012606.1:0-11502 GCA_015108515.1 Hemichromis elongatus | reverse complement strand
CCAGTGTGCCAAGAAAATATCCCCACATCCTTACACCAACACCAAGCCAAAACCACTGTTAGCAGTCAGGATGGATCCACAGAAGACTCCACCGAGACGTCTCAACAGAAAGTGAGGAATCTTAGACCATCGGGTATTTTTTTTCCTAATCTTCCAGTTTTGTTGAGCCTTTGTCAACTCTAGCTTTAGTTTTCTGTTCTCAGCTGACAGGAGTAGCTGCCAGTGTGCTCTTTTGCTGCTGTAGCCCATTTCATTCAAGATTTAATGTGTTGTGCATTCAGAGATTCTCTTCTGCTGGTTTTATTTGACTTACTGTTGCCTTCCATTGAACTCGAAGAAATCTGGCCATTCTTCTCTGACCTCTGACAAGGATCAGGACATTTTTCGCCCAGAGAACTGCCGCTTACAGAATATTTTCTTTTTTCAGACCATTTTCTATAAATCCTAGAGATGGCTGTGTGGGAAAATCCCAGCAGATCAGCAGTTTCTGAAAATCCTCAGCCTGTCTGGCACCAACAACAGCGCCACATTCACTTTTCTCCCTCATTCTGAGGGAGTTTGAGTCGGTGCTGTACGATTGACTGATGAAATATTTGCATTAGTAAGCAGTCGAACTGGTGTAACTTTAAAACGTGCATGAATTTATTGACAACTGTGTAATGCAGACAATTAAAAAAAGAAGAGCAACATAAAAGTAGACTTGTATGTTACAATGGTGTAAAGAAATGGTAATTAATGATAGAGCTGTCACTTTGGTTAATGTCATACCTTAGTGTCGCAAATCACTTTGATCATGTCCAGTTAATTTAACGATATGCAGCTGATGCACTTTTCTAACATGAGCATTGTAACATTGCCGACTTCAACAGTGTCTTAAAACTGACATCATTATGTGATTCAGTACCTTACACGACGTTGAGGACGATGATGAGTTTTCTTAACATCTGAACTCATCTGTACCCACTTTAGACTTTAGGTAACTGATCTTATTTTATATACTGCAGCTTACAAAGTGAGCAAATTAACAGTACACTGTGTCACTTCCTATTAGATTTTGATTTATGTCGGAAAAACATTTCCATGTTGGGGAAAATGTATTGTATGTAATTAATAAAGCTATTGTTGTGCCACGTGCGTAAGTGACGCTGATGGATGAATCTCGCTGCTCTGTGGTGCTGCAGATATATAATGAACTCAATGACTCCCACACGCCCAAAGCATCAAACTAAATTTATATATATATATATATATATAAACACACACAGCTGAATGATGTTTGATGTTTGTTTGTGTAATCATACCATAGCCCAGGGGCACCTCTTGTGCCCTCTGGTCCTCCTGACTGGTTGATCCGGCTGTGGACAACGTACCAGTGTAGCTTTCTGTGTTTTTGAGCTATGAAATCAAAGTGATTCCAGATTGCAATATTGCATCTAGATAATGAATCTGGTAGAGCTGCCACTGGATTTCCCAGGAACCACTGAGAGACAGGTGAGAGTTTATGGCTGTGGCTGACATATCTGGCATTGCTCTTGCACATATTAAAGACTTATTCTTAGATTCGTAGTGCCATGTTGCAGGCTTCATTAGTGTGGGCCAAAATAAGGACTCTGTTAACGTCCCTCACGTCTTGCTCAAGCTCCTTCTGTGCCGCTGTCTGCCTTCCTTGATTTCTCAGACTCATTTGCGCTCACAGTTGTGTAATTTTCTCCCGTAATATGCATTTAAATATGCCTCGTAAGTGTCAACAGAGAAGCGCAAACACACATGCTAATAAAAGCTTCGCTTGTAAAGACTGATATGCATACTGTGCGTTACATACTGCTAAGCTTACTGACAGATAGCATAGCCACTTTTTCTCACCAAATTAAAGGCTGGATTGCTTTGCTGGGAGTGAACGAGGAGCCAATCGGATCCTGCCTGGCTAACCTTCTGGGAAAAAGCCAAGGAAGTGGCTTTATAGTGAGGCAGGAAGTGAGTCATCGCTGTTGCTAGGCTAAATATAGCTTTAGTGGCACTAGAAGGAGGTGTAACGGGCTCTCCAGACGTCACAATTGTTATCAATGGGAGTTTTGCTGGTGAACGAGGGATGGCTGCGTGCTCGGATTGGTGGAAGAGAAAGGCACACAGAGATAGGGTGCTAAGGAGTGAACATTATGCCGGTAACGGATGAGTGTGTAAAATGAAGCTATACTCACGGGTATCGGAAACCCTGTGTGTGCGTGTCCATCTGTCTTCCAGGAGTCGAGGCCCTGTACTTCCCTCGTTGTCCGTGTATGTCTCCAGTCATCTGAGTGTGAACAGGAGAGAGCTGTCAGGACAAAGCAGGACGCTGAGCTGACAGAAGTGTACCGCACAGTCTGTCTGGAGGCTCTTCACAGGCCCAGCTCACTCATTTTGCTTTGCAGACCTGCAGGGAGCCAGCGCCTAAGCTGCATGTTGGGCAGCACTGCTAACAGATGGGGGAGAGGAGGCAAAGGAATACAGACACTCAGTTCCAGACTAGATAGGAGGGAGAGAGGAAAGCGAGGAATAATTGAATTAAAATGTAATTTAAAAGCTCAGATTTTTTTTACTCTAAAGAGGGATGTCTCATGAGTGTCTGTGCGGATACTGTTCAATACCAGTCAGTGCTACATGATTAAACGTAGCAGTATGCGCTCACTGCCCACTGAACCTCTCAAAGACGTGTGATATAAGATGTGTGATCTGCTTTGCAGATGCAGTTACAGTGTGGTGACACAGTTGTGAGTGGGTGACAGGTTGCTGTTATCAGAAATGCAGTTTATCACAGTATTGCATGCCCCTACACAGAAGGCACACCCATGTGAAGTCCATTTAAACTTTATCGGACATTTATGTTGGAGACGAGTGAAGGAGCCTTCTGCAAGTTATAAATGGTAAACGTACACAACTTATATTTTGGAGGCGAGACATTTGTGTTGCAAAGATTGAAGACCGCATCAGCAAATCCCTTAAGAGAAAAGCAACACCATCCATAAAACAACGTCCAGGTTTAGCTTCTCGCTCCGCTATATATATATATATATCTTAGCTGTATTTAAAACACATCAGTGAGCCACACTGTTGCATGGCTGCCATGTTTCTTCACTACAACAGCCTGTGTAGTTTATTTTGGGTTAGTCCCTCCTCACCATTTTGGTGCTATGAATACTTACTAGAGCACCAAATGTGTATCAATACCCTGGTGAGAATAGTCCCCTCCACTAAAACTCAACTCGCTCTAGTTTGAGCAATATTAGATAAAACCTGCTCCGTCCAGAGTTTTGGGCATTTTACACAAGACCACAGTACGTGATTAAGTGGCTGTTTAATGATTTATGCAGTTGGAAGAGAAGTCGAAGTATTAAGAGAGAGAGCAGGACAGTGGTTGTGCTTATATTGTGTAGAGGATGATTGAAAAATATAATAATGCCATGTTTGTTCTTTTAGAAAAGTGCTCAGTTTGTTACATTGTTACTATTACTGTTGTTACCAGTGTTGCCGGTTTTATTGTTAGACACTTCTTCTGATGATGGACATTTTCCAAATAACACCACTGATCACTCAGTGCTGATTTATTCACATCAGCCAACCCCTTAACATGGGCATAGTGTTTTATGTGGAGGCCTCTGCTCTTCCTCCTAGCTTGTAATCAGAGCCTGAGCAGGCTAGCTGTGAATGCATCACGAGTGCGTTTGTGAGTAACCTCCCTCATTAATTTATACAGTGTTTCTTAACTCTCGCATTTTAGCCTTTATATGATTTATAGCCTCAAGCTTGAGTTCCTCCAGAAACTGTAATGGCTTACTTTGGGCTCACTCTGCCCATATTTAAAGGAAATGGGAAGTCTTAGAATAATTGGGTGGAGAACCCCCCAGATACAGCATCCTTTCATGGTCAGTGCACTCCAGAGTTCAACGTACACAACCCCGCCCTCCAACCCCGGCCTCGTCCAACCAGGAAACGAGGAAATTATATCACCGTCTGCGGCCACTGTCGGGGCACTGGCCGTTATGACGCACAGTTGTGTGCTTCCTGCCCTCAGGGAGAGATACAATGGATTCCCAGTTAGGCTGCAAGAAAGCATCAATTACATCAGCATGAACACGACTTCTTTCTTAGGAAAAGATGCATCACAGCTAAGAGGAGAGAGACCAGAGAATAGGATGGGGGATGCAAACTTAGATCACACATTTTGAGTTAAATTCATACATTTTTCAAGATTGTGTTGTTCTGCTAAACATTGTTAGATTACAAGTATCTTTTCTGTACAGTTTGCATGATTTCTGTCAGTGTAATCATGTTTTTTTTTTTTTTGCTTCTCACCAACAGAAAGATGAAGTGTATCTGAATTTGGTTCTGGATTACGTTCCCGAGACTGTCTACAGAGTGGCCAGACACTACAGCAGAGCCAAACAGACTCTGCCTATGGTTTATGTGAAGGTAAAAGCTCTGTCTGTTTAACAGGACTGGGAAAGACTCGGTTTAAAGTGAACTTGACGTGTTTCCAATCTCAGTTTTTTTATTCCTGGAGTCTACTAGAGTAGTTTTCAAAACAAGCGTCATTGGTGGAGCCCCTTAGTTTAGCTTAGCTCCCTTTAGCAAGCCTTCCTCCAATCCAGCTTGCTTCTGATTGGCATCTCTTTGTAAACAGAAGGTTAAAACAGAGCAGATGTCCATGTAACACTTCTAAAATACAAACGTTGACAATAGTTACCCGAATATCTCTGGTAATTCTTAGTTACAGCAGCTTAGTTAAATCCTAGTTACTCTGGTGAAAGCTGCAAGTATAAGGACTGTAAATATATCAGAAAAATACGGTGTGAGGTTTTTGTGCATGAATCAGTCATGATAAATTTGGACTTGTGTACTTTTAACATGAGACACACTGCTTGTACGTCCACTTTAACCACACTACCTCACATTACATATATCTTCACATTTCTTAAAGTATATATATTTTTTTCTGGATATTGTTTTCATCCAGCATCATAAGATCCAAACGCGTTTCACTGAGCTGTGTTATCAGCTTGTTTTTGACAAAAGCTAATTTATCATATTTTGAAGGAGTTTCGCTGCTAAACACTAAATATGAACAGCTTAACGAATGAAATTTTGTTTCTTTGCATGTCCCATCGAATTCTCCCCCCCCCCCCAGATGCCTTTTACTAACTTTTTAACTTTGTGTTAAAGATTATCTCTGAAACACTCCTCCCTGTCGTCTTATTCCCTTTCCACAATGGGAAACGATAGTGCTTTGTCAGTTTGCATCATGTGTACACAGACAAGATGTTACTTTTTAGGACTTACTTAGATGACAGATGTGCGAAACAAATTGGGAATAATTAGCGGAGGCAAAAAATAGAAAAAGAAGCTCCGACTGAAGGACTTTTCTGTATCAATGAAGCAATTAAAAATAAAACACACCTACTGTTTACTACGCCTGCTGTTCCAAAGAGCAAAAGAAGTGCTCACTTCCCATTGAAAGTAAATACACCGTTGTAATATTAATTAGGATTAAACAACTAGTTCACTGTGTTACCAAGTAAAACATGTTTTGATCTTCTTTCTAAGAATAGACCTGAGGCAGGAAATTTGAAACAGTAAATGCTTCAGTTTAAAAAAGTGTGTGTCTGTAAAGGACTGGTCTTGTTAAAAATACGTGATTTACTTAATTTTATCTCTACAAAAGCTGGGTGACAAAGAAACAGCACGTCTAACCATCTGCTGTAAAACTCTGGAGCTCAAATACAGCCCAGCAATTTCTATATTTTATGGTGTAGTGGAAGCTGAGTTTGCTGTTTCTCTAACTGCTGTGTTTGTGTGTTTTCCTGTGTAGTTGTATATGTACCAGCTCTTCAGGAGCCTGGCCTACATTCACTCGTTTGGCATCTGCCATCGGGACATCAAACCCCAGAATCTGCTGCTGGATCCAGAGACGGCTGTTCTCAAGCTCTGTGACTTTGGCAGGTGAGGGACAGTCGTGTTTTACACTGATCTGATTTTTTCCTTTTCTTGGCATTTATCAAAAAGCTCCAGATGTTCACATTGGTACTGCTGTGATGTGTAATAACAGAAAAAGTGAGCACCAGCAACCGGTTAGCTTAGCTTAGCATGGACAGTGGAAATGAAGGCATGGGTCTTTTGGATCTGTGTAAAGGTTTTAGAAGGCTTCTAAGTAACACTGCTCACCCTCAGTCTTGGGCATGGTCCTGAAACAGCAAATCACACACTGTAACTATGCACAGCCAGGAAAAAGGCCCCGTGACACTGCTGTACATCATTCTTACCACATTTTCTGTTGGAATTAAGCAAATGAGACTGACCCCTGTTTACATCTCTTCTCTTATGGCTTCATATGACTTTATATTTATGAGCATTAGCATGAAATCAGTCTCCACCTCTAAACATACCCAGTCAGTTTCCCTAAATGTTACTCTCTTCCATTTGAAGAGTTTTATCCTTAAGCTGATTTACACTGTGTGGCCAAAAAAAAAGTCACCGCCTGGATTGAACTGAGAAAATATGTAAGGTGTCACGAGTCTAGGTTCACTCTGTTCCTGGAAGATGAACACACTGTACCCCTGAAGAGAGGTTGGACAAAAATGATGCACCCATCATCATTGTTATCGTGCCCTGTACCTACCCTACAAGCCCGTGGAAGCAGCGCTGTGATCTTGGGTTGCTTCAGTTGCTCAGGTCCTGGTTCAGCAACATTATCTGCCCAAACACGAGGTCAGCTGGCTGCCTGAATACGCCAAATAATCCGTTTTTTGTTTAATGCAATGGGCACATTCCAAGATGACAATGTCAGGACTGACTGGGTTTAAATTGTGAAAGAGATCACTTTCACACCAGCACAGAGGCCAGACGTTACCTCCATTGTGAAGTGTTGGGATGTGCTGTAGAAGACTTTAGACCAAATGTTTCATCATCAGTACAGTGTGTTAGTGGGAAAACATGAACCCGCCTCTAGATTGAAAATGTTGTAATAAATGTTGTGTAAACGTATGAAAACAATGCCACAGAGAATGCAACGCCTTCATCAAAGCTAAACGCAATCGTGCAACATAATATTATAATAATGTGGGAGCTGTTTTTGGCCAGCCGGATTATACGGGCTCTATAAAGTGTGCAAAAGTCAAACTGAGATCGTTGTTCCGTGTTGAAAACTGATCTTTTTTTTTCATTAACATAAATGCTAATTGTATTTGTAGTGGAAATGTAGAAGTCTTCTTTTTAGCAGTGTGCTTTATAAGACAAGAAATCCACTGAGGTTTTATCACACGTGTAAATCCTTAGTACAGGGTGTTTCTTCGGGTTCATTTTTTTCTTCTTTTTTTAAGTATGCAGATGATGATGATTATTTGCTATGATTTTGTGTGCAGTGCTAAGCAGCTGGTCCGCGGAGAGCCTAACGTGTCCTACATCTGCTCTCGCTACTATCGAGCCCCTGAGCTGATCTTTGGTGCCACTGACTACACTTCCAGCATAGGTAGGCTAACTTGAGCAGTAACTCGCGCTGCCTGACACATGTACATTCAGCAGGAAAGTATGTGATTGTATGTAACTCATGACATCATAAGTAAACGATAAATACACCGGTTCTCATATAGAGCTTTCTATTCTGGTTGAGCACTCAAAGCAGTTTATAAGCTTCTTTACAGCAGCATAGAATCGCAGGTGTCATTTCCCCTTTACTGCTTTTACATTCGGACTCCTTCCTTGTCCTTCAGATGTGTGGTCAGCCGGCTGCGTACTGGCAGAGCTGCTCCTAGGACAGCCGATCTTCCCTGGTGACAGTGGAGTGGACCAGTTGGTGGAAATTATCAAGGTAACGACCGTACTAACCCACAAGTTTTAAAGTATTCCAGCATTTCCAAGCAAATACTGCTTCAAGATGGATGTAATATCACTCGTGCTAATGGTTCCACCCGTGTGTTTCAGGTTCTCGGCACCCCGACCCGAGAGCAGATCCGTGAGATGAACCCCAACTACACTGAATTCAAATTCCCCCAGATCAAGGCACATCCTTGGACTAAGGTGAGTCAACAGGTACAGGAGCCCTTTTACTTCTTTAAGATCCACCGCAAAAGCATTTTGCCATTCCTGTTTTGCCTGCATGCTTCGCAACCATCCAGCATCATCATCTTCATCTAACATTCTGCATGTGGAATAATTACTGCCACACTTTCACCAAGTTCTAAAGAATATATGATGCAAAGAATTTGCATTTACCTAAAATTTACCGAACGCAGCTCACACCAACCTTCCCCAGACTGACATTATGGAATCTGCAGCACTCGGGGCCCAGATGCTCAGAGCAGATGTGCTGACTGATAGCTAGCAAATCAAATTTTGAGTACCAGGCAATGAATCTGAGGCACGGTGAACTTTTTGCATCAAGTGCACAATGGGAATGAAGACCATGGAATCCTGCTTGATGTTCCTGAACCTGCCATGCAGTTGTGTGATTTCTTGGTGTTGATGCTGCCAAACCAGGTCAGCCAGACAACTGACATCCTTATCTGAGAGTAATGTTTTTTTATTACTCCAATTTTTTTATTGACTTTGTATCTGGTTATTGGTTTTAAGTTTTTCTAGTCCCCAAAATTTTTTGAACAAAGACAAAAATATCAGACTTTATAAGAGCAAAACACGACAGTCAATGAAGCCTGAAAGGAAATCTGTGAAAGAAGGATGCAACACCACAGACGCTGGTAGAACTCTACATTGTAAGCACTTGGTACTGAATCCGACTGGTGATTCAGCACAGGCAGTTTTAAAGTGCCAGTTACCGCTGAAATAAAGGTTGACTTAGATGATGCTTCGAAACGAAGCATTTCACCACGACTGCCGAGTTGCAAAAGGTTGCCTCTGGGAAGAGTTTGAAAATGACGCACTGGCTCATCGAGCTGAAAACCATTACTCTCTTTGTTCTTGACCACCTGTAGCACAATGTCTGCGCCCATTATCAGCAGCATCACAGCTTTGGCACAGGCTGAAAGCAAATATATGATCTGCCTGATGTCTAAGAGTGGACTGATGTTAAACCTGTGCTATTCTGCTTCAGTCAGCCATCAACCTGCCACGCTACTTCAGTCTTTCTTTCTCAGTTAAGCACAGTTTTTCTATTTGAAAATGCAGTTAGCCAATCAGGAGGGAGCAGGGCTATCGAAGCCCTCCTGTTCACCTCCGACGTGCCTCACTGTGGTCGCTCTCTGCAGCTGCATCTCATCACTGCTACAGCAGTCATTTGCTTCCACTGATTCATTCATAGCATGCCATAAAAAATGTATTTGACAAAGTGCATTAGCTTTCATAGCTTATCAGTAAATATTCATTTTTCATCCGGCTATATGCTCTTTGTGTGTGTGTGTGTTGTATGTGTGTGTGTGTGCTAATAATAATAATAATAATAATAATAATATCTCTTTTGTTTGGAAACTCTTGATGTTCTCATTGTTGATTTGAATTGACGTTCAGGTGTTCCGACCACGTACGCCTCCGGAGGCCATCGCCCTGTGCTCCCGCCTGCTGGAGTACACGCCCACGGCCCGCCTAACACCCCTAGAGGCATGCGCACACTCCTTTTTTGACGAGCTGCGCGACCCCAGCGTCAAACTGCCCAACGGGAGAGAGAAGCCCTCGCTCTTCAACTTCACTACCCAGGGTACGCGCACTCACAAAGCGCTCTTTGGAAGAGAAACCATAAATAAAAATAAAATTTAAAAAAAAAACACCTCTCCCATAGTTCAATTTGCATTTTAAATACAGTTTAAAATGAATATTAAACTAACAAATTCCAGGGGATGAGAAACCCTGAGGGTTTAAAGTTTTTCGGTGGAGTTTAGATACTCCAATCTAACAGATTTTTAGAAGAATATAAAGTACAGTGAAATTATTTGTTTGTCTTAGTCTCGGACATATCGGGTTATCTCGTATTCACAGTAGTATTTTTCTTTATTTTTGTTCTTTATTATTGTTGGTCTGCAGGTGGCTTTGTTACAGCATAATGTGGTAATGCTTTGTGTGTTTTTCTTCTTCTTCTTTTAGAACTATCTAGTAATCCTTCTTTGGCCTCCATACTCATCCCTGCCCACGCCCGCAGCCAGGCCGCCGCCTCTACCCCAACCAATGCATCTGCCACCACAGGTTAGAGCCACGCTACCTCCGTCAGACCCTTGTTTTATGTGGTTAGCTGCTCTAAATTTATTACTTTGAAGTACTGGTTGTGGCTAATTTGAAAAACAAATTCAGCCCCTAAAGGTCAGTCTGCTTTGTTTCGGTTTAAGTTCAATTTAACTTGAGCCAGACGTTTGTTTGTACTCATGTCTCCTAAACGCTCTTTGAGCACTAGACCCTGCAAACAACAACACATGCTGTTTTTTGCCAGAGGGTTGACTTTACTTAACATACCACCTTAGTTTGGCAGTATGTTAGGTGTTTTCAGCTGTGAGTTTGGCTTTTAATCATTAATAAAAGTAAATAATGAGTTTGTTTTTTTTTAATTATGAACACCCGTGCTTTGTTATGTGCTATAAATTCTTCCCGCTGTGCTCTAATACAGTACTGGCTTTTGCCGACACCTTAAGCCCAAACTTACTCCTAGTCATGTGACAAGCTAAGCTCACTTCACATTTATTAATTATTATGTTTACACTTCAAAGAACTGCTGAAAAAGTTCTTTGTTTTTTCAAATTGTTTTTAGATTGTTTTCCAATAAAATTTAAAATTAATTTCTTCTCACGTATGCTTATGTTTAACCTAAAAAAACCTGTGTAGCTTTATCGATTCACATGTGCTGCTTTTAATAATAAATAATAATGTTCAGTCTAGTTTGTGTACACAGATTTGTATCCTTCGCTCTCATTGTGTCTCTGTAACTCTTTTTCTACCTTTATCTCTAAACCAGCTGTTCAACTGAGCACTTCCTCTTCCTGTTCATAGATGGCAGCAGCACAGAGCGAGGTCCCACCACCACCACCGCCTCTGCCTCAGCTTCCAACTCCACCTCCTGAGCCCACAGAGCACCTGCCCCGCCCCGGTCTCAGCCCCAGCCCTCAGCCTCTCCATTGCCCTGGCCAGGGGGTGAGCTCTGCTCGGCTCTGCTCTGCCCTGCTCCTCTTCCCCGGCAGCAGCGGAGTGATGCTGAAGCAGGCCGGGTTCGACAGCTAACTGACCACAAACCGAGCATCCCCAGTCTGCCTCTCTTACCCCCCAAACCCGGCCTCCTCATAAAGCTGTTTGAACTCTTCTCCATCCTCCGTCAAAGATGCCTCTCCGTGCCCTCTCAACAGGGAAGTGAAGCGCAGGGCCAGAGGTGTTGTCGACTGTACTGTTGATTTAAAAAGTACACTGTACACACATACACAATGCTAGCCTGCTAAGAGGACAATCTGTAGAAAAGTCCTGAACTGTCCCCCCCATTTTTGCCCTCTCTCTATCTCCATTGTTCCATTGTTCTGCATCCTTTGACCTCTGACCCCTCCGTCCCCT